>OVBI01002326.1:0-21318 GCA_900406495.1 Sisymbrium altissimum | reverse complement strand
ACTTCCCCTTTTCATTTTTTTATTTCTTTTTTTTTATTAAATTTTAGACAGGTTTGAACTTCACAAAAAAAACAAACAAAGAGATAAGTTTTATGATTTTTTCTAAGAGTGACACGTACTTCCCATTTTTTTTTTAAACTTGCCCATTTTTTTTGATTTTTTTACAATAAAAACTATATTATACATTGTTTCCAAAAAGGATTAAATTACAGGATTGTTATACTATACCATTATTATTTTTAATAAGGTATAAAATTAAAACAAAATGTTTTATATACCTTCTATTTTTATAAAAAAAATTTGCCAAAAATACAAGACTTTTGCAACGAAAAAAACAAATATTAAAAAAATAAATAAATAGAAGACTAAGTATATTTTAAACTCTACAATTCATTTTTAATATAATATAAATATTTGTTTTATACAGTTTCATAAACATATTTAATAAACAGAGTTTAGTTAAATTTAATGGATTTTATTCGTTTCAGGTTTATTTTTGGTAAACATTAAAGATATGTCAAAATTGGAAAAAAAATAAAAAAAATAATAATTTTAATTATTTTCACATTTAAAAATAGTTATTCAACTATACAGAATTTCTTTTATTATATTATATTTCATAAAATTATTTCAAAAACTATTAAACTGATAAACATATAATCAACTAATATAATTTTTTTATAACTCTTAAATTACTAAGTCAATACAAAATATAATTCACACATAATATAATTCTTCTAATACTAATCAACATGATATATAATCTCATATAGTACAATTCTTCTAACACCAACAAAAAAAAATAATTCATATAACAAGTAACTACATATAATATATTAGCCAAAAAATATTTTACTAATAAGATAATATGATAACAGCTTATATATTAACAATTATATTACAAATAATATCATTTATGGTGATTATCAAATATTTTAAAAAAACTTTACTCCGCGCGTAGAGCGGATAAAATCCTAGTATTATAAAAAAGGAGAAATCAAGTTTTTAGTTTTCTTAGGCAGTTAAGTCATCGGTTGTATACTTATTTATGAAGTCAACCAGTTACACTTGGGAGTGAAGTCTGTATAATTGAAAAAAGCTTTTATTGATAATTTATAAAGAATTTTGCAGATTTTCTTGATCTTGTGTTTTATATAGGTTATGTACTTACATATGTATGATTTTAACATGATTATATATTATACATATGGAGAAATCAAGTTTGTAGTTTTCTTAGGCACTTAGGTTATCGATTGTAGATTTATTTATGAAGTTAATCAGTTACACTTGGGAGTGAAGTCTGTATAATTGAAAAAGACTTTTATTGACAACTTATAAAGAATTTTGTAGATTTTCTTGATCTTGTGTTTTATATATGTTATGTACTTACATATGTATAATTTTGACATGATTATGTATTATACATATAGAGAAATCAAATTGTTGGTTTTCTTAGGCAGTTAGGTCATCGGTTGTAGACTTATTTATGAAGTCAACCAGTTACACTTGGGAGTGAAGTATGTATAATTTAAAAAGGCTTTTATTGACAATTTATAAAGAATTTTGCAGATTTTCTTGATCTTGTGTTTTATATAGGTTATGTACTTACCTATGTATGATTTTGACATGATTATATATTATACATATCTATAAATCAAGGTTTTTTTACTTAGGCAGTTATTTTATTGAAATAAGACTTCTAGGGAAAGTCTATTGTTGATACTTTGATGTGAAGTCTGTATATTTGTACTTATTTCTTACTTTTACAGATAATGACGCAAATACCAGTGGTTTTTGGATAATGGGTGATGAGAGAAGGATCGTGGTATTTTGACATGGATGGACGCAAAGGAACGAAAATATTTTTTCTTTGAGAAATGGTTGTACATATTCTGAGGTTGTTGAAATGGCTGTAGATGATTATATGATTGACAAGAGAACCGAGAGTGTTGAGTTATTGTATCCCTTACCAGATATGATGCTTTAGAAAATTGTTGGAACGATATTTCACACAATGTATTTTTGGAAAGTAAATTTGATAACTAGGTCCCAAAAGTTCTGGAATGAGAAACCTCTTGAAAGATTTTGGTAAATTTCCGCAAAAGTGAAGAATAAGAAAAAAGAAAAGATGAGAATACGATTTTATTGCCAAATCTTGAATGAATAGTGTATTACAAATGTATTGAATATCTTACAAGAGATAGAGATCGATCCTTATTTATACTAAGACAACCTAAGTCCTAAACAGCCTAAGTTTCGATGTGGGACAAAAGATCTTTTCCTTTTTCCGATGATTTTTCCATAAATCTTCGAGGAAACTTCTAGAAACTTCCATAAGTCGGTTTCAGCCCTTGTCGGTCCATCTTTCCAGCTTGGCCCAATTCGATAGACGAAACATCGCGATGTTTCGGGAAACTTACGAAAACATCGGTATGTTTACGAAAAGAACGGAAGACGAAGAACGAAGCGAAACGAGACGAAACAAGAAGCGTCAGCCAGCTCGGCCAGCATTTCCTACCGAGCTGGACAGCAGTCAGCATGCTGACCGTCCAGCTCGGTAGCCTGGGTGCAGGAAATGCTGAACTGGCTTGCTTCCAGGTCGATGGTGTCGTCCAGCTCGGTATACAGGATGAGAGAAGATCTTCCGATAAGTCGTGGGATGCGTCCAGATCGATGTGCTGAAGTGTGTCGGTCAGTCCGGTCGTTAGGAGGGTGGATTTTACCAAGCTGATTGACATAAGTCGTCCAGCTCGGTAGGATTGGTGAAGGAAACACCCAGCCTGCTGCTCCAAGCTTCCGTACCGAGCTGGACTGCAACTCCCAACGTGTGGATGACATAACTTTCTCGTATGAACTCCGTTTGATCTGATTCTTCTTCTGTAATATTCATAATTGAGTTGAGCACATTTTAAAAGTGGTTTTATGTTCAAAAGACTTGTGGTTTGGAAGATAAACCTCGATCATTGAACACATATCCTGACTGCTCTGTGCTGATCAGATCGACGTTTTGTGGCAAATGCTTGGCAAAACATGCATCCAGCTCATGTATGCTGACCAGCTCGGTAGGATTGGCTATAAAATACTGAGATGGCTGTTTTCCAAGCTGGGTTTATTGCCTTTTACTCGAAAAATCGTAGCCTACGTCGGTTTATCGGAAGAATCGTTCAAGAGATGGAATGATCAGCCGAACGTGATGGAGAGATGTCATTCAGCTCGGTATCACTAGCAGGTCTTGATGCCGAGCTGGCTGTCTTGTTTCGTCCAGCCGTTCATCCTTTTTTGATGAATTGTGAGTTCATCGATTCCTCGGAAAAACTCTCGAAAAACAGTTTTTCTTACTTTCTTCGCAAAGTTATTGACAGAATTGTTCGAAATGAACTTTCTCCGAATTCATATCTAAATATGGAAACTCTTTTTTGATATTCAAATATTTTAATCGTTAATTCCGAAAATGTGGGTTTTGACCCTAACATTTAGCCCCCCAGCATGTCAATATCGAGCATGATCTTGAGGCAGCGACTTAGAAGTATAGTACGGGATTAAGGAGTTAAAATGTTCTGATCCCCACATCTCGGGAACTTTGATTCTGCAATTTTTGAAAGTTCGTACGACCTTTGTTGGCGACAGAGCGAGCTTTTCTACCAAGCTGAGATTGGATTGAAGTGTTTCTTGAGCTGTTCGCAAGATGGAAAAGGAGACCAAGCTGTCTCCTATAGGAAAGCTAGATGTTGTCTGTGTGTTTTAAGCACTGTCGGAGTTTAAGTGTCTTGTATGTGAAGTGAGGATCGGTTGTGAGGATACGCTTGGGATGTTGCCTCGTTAAAAACCTTTTACTAAGAAAAACCGTTTGAGAAAGAACGTAGTAAAGGAAAAGAGTGCAACGCGTATAAGAATTTGGAATTAACATTCCGAAAAAACTGTTCGAGTTAAGTTTTTCCAGAGAGATTCTTTCGAAATACTGTTTAAGTTAAGTTTCTCATAGAAGTTCTTTCCGAAAAACTGTTTCAGTTAAGTTTTTTCGCGGAAATTTTTCCGAAACACTGTTCATATCCGAATTTGTTGGTAAATTTTTTTCCGAGAAAACTGTTCATGGTAAGTTTTTCGAAAGTTTTCGTAAAAGGATTTCCGAAAAACTGTTAAGGATAAGTTTTTCGGAAGTTTTTCGCGCGAAACAAACTCGTGAACCATTAATATCGAGCTGGCAGCAAGGGATGGATGTTCATGGGCTGAAATGCTGACTTTGGCTTCCATGCTCTCCTTCTTTGATTCCTTAGATTTTTGTTGGGAAAAACTTAAGTGTTTCCGGAATTTATTTCAGAAAAAGATAGAGAATTATTATTATATATATATATATATGTTTATATACATATACTTATTATTTTTATTATTTAATTCTTTCCGAAAAACTGTTCATGATAAGTTGTTCGAAACTTTTTGCACGAAACTAACTCGATTATCTCATGTACCAAGCTAGATGTAAGAGTGGGATGCTCATGTGCTGAATGCTGGTTTTGGACAGCATTTCCTACCGAGCTGGACAGCAGGCAGCATGCTGACCGTCCAGCTCGGCCAGTTATGGCTTGTTTGCTATCTCCTTGAAAAAATCTAAGTGTTTCCGGAGATTTTTCGTAAAAGTTTTTCCGAAAGACTGTTTAGGATAAGTTTTTTGGAATTTTAATAAAGTTTTTCCGGAAAACTGTTCAAGATAAGTTTTTCGGAATTTAATAAAGTTTTCACGGAAAACTGTTCAAGATAAGTTTTTCCGAGAATTCTCGTATAAAAACGCCTTGCCCACCAAGTCTACCAAGCTGGATGGCAGGACGGAGCATTCATGTGCTGAATGCTGATTTTGGCCAGCATATTCTACCGAGCTGGACGGTAGGCAGCATGCTGACCGTCCAGCTCGGCCAGTTTTGGCTTGTGAACCTCTTCCATTGAAAACTCTAAGTGTTTCTGGAGATTTTTCGTAAAATTTTTTCCGAAAGACTGTTTGGGATAAGTTTTTTGGGAATTTTTTAGTAAAGTTTTTCCGAAAAACTGTTCAAGATAAGTTTTTTTGGAAGTTTAGAAAAGTTTTCACGGAAAACTGTTCAAGATAAGTTTTTTTGGAATTTAGTAAAGTTTTCACGGAAAACTGTTCAATATAAATTTTTCTGAGAATTTTCGTATGAAAAACACCTTGCCCACCAAGTCTACCGAGCTGGATGGCAGGAAGGAGCATTCATGTGCTGAATGCTGATTTTGGACAGCATATTCTACCGAGCTGGACGGTAGGCAGCATGCTGACCGTCCAGCTCGGCCAGTTTTGGCTTGTGAGCCTCTTCCTTTAAAAACTCCAAGTGTTTCCAGAGATTTTTCGTAAAAGTTTTTCCGAAAGACTTTTTAGGATAAGTTTTTCAGAATTTTCAATAAAGTTTTTCCGGAAAACTGTTAAAGATAAGTTTTTTTGAGGTTTAGTAAAGTTTTTTGGAAGTTTAGTAAAGTTTTCATGGAAAACTGTTCAAGATAAGTGTTTCCGAGAATTTTCGTATGAAAAACACCCTATGTCTGCGTCTACACTTATGATGTTGCCTCCTTAGAAAACTCTTACTTGGAAAACCCCGGTGGGAAAAAACGTAGTAGACGAAAAGAGAGCAACACGCTTTACAGAGACTGAGAGTTTTGGTAGAGTTTTCCCGAAAAACTGTTCAGGATAAGTTTTTTTCGATTTGTAAAGTTTTTCCGAAAAACTGTTCAGGATAAGTTTTTTGAAAGTTTTCGTAAACTTTTTCCGAAAAACTGTTCAGGATAAGTTTTTCGAAAGTTTTCTTAAAGTTTTTTCGAAAAATTGTTCAGGATAAGTTTTTTGTATGGAAACTTGTAGAAAGGCAAAGAATGCCGGCTGGGCAAAGAAAAAGGCTGAGCTGGCATGCAATGCTTATGTTGTTTCAGCATTTTGGAGCAACAATGCCGAGCTGGTCGGATGTGTACCATCTAGACGAGTTTTCTCTTCTTGCTAGGACTAAAAGATCGAGGGAAGTGAGGAAGTAGGATGTCGAGCTGGTTAGCTTCCTTCGTGCTGTCTCCTTCATGGAGAGGAAACTGCCGAGCTGGCCATATGCCGAGCTGGGCATCATGATGAAAAATGCCGAGCTGACTTAACAGACACCAGCCAGACGAGTTTTTACTTCTTGCTTAGGAGGAAAAGATCGAGAAAGGAAGGTGATGAGAATGCTGAGCCAGACATGTTTATGCCGAGCTGGACATGTTCATGCCAAGCCGGTCGTGTGTTCCATGCTAAATCGATGAATTACACCCCAAAGGATGCCGAGCCGGATGCTAGTGTGCATATTGGGCATCCCAAGCTCGATCGTGAAGCTTGTATGCATGTGAACCTTTTTCACAAAAGTTTGCTAAGTGTTGAAGAGGATTCTTCTCTGTTTCATTTTGACGGGAACTTGTTTTCTTCGGAAAACTGTTTTTCCGAAGATAGGGACTTGTTCGTCCTGACAGAATGAAATTATCATGGAATGACCAGAAACTCCTCCCATTCAACCAGCTCGGCAGATTTGGAGGACGAGATGGCCAAATATTACAGCCTGCTCGGCATTGTTGGAGAAGAGGAGAATTCCGAGTTGGTTAAGGCTCTTGCCTAGCTGATGGTATGACAGGATGGAATGCCTAACTGATGGTATGACAGGATGGAATGCCTGGCTGGTTGCATTCCCAGGAAGGATCAAGAGATGCTGGAACTGAATGGTCAGCTCGGCATTTTGGCATAGCACGGGAAAACATTCAACCACCTAAGCATTTTGGCTGGGAGAAGAACCAAGCTGATTGATGGTTTGCCCAGCTGACCGATGCTTTGCTGAGCTGACAGTCCAAGTCGCGACTTTTATCAGTTTTACGGAAAAAAACCGCTCGAAAAGCAGGATGACCAGCTTGGCATTCCTGGAAGAGCCATCCAGCTCGGCATTTTTGTCTGGAGAATGATAGAATGACTCCTCCCATTTTACTCCCTTCGATGTTTACATATGATTTCCCTTTTTTGCTCGTCGGTGTTGTTGGTGTTGATTGTTACTTCAAGTGATTGGTTTTTTTTGTTCGATGTTTCTGGGTTAGAATCCTTACACCTTAGAGTTTGATTAAACCGGAAGCCTTATGGAGCGTGACTTGAATCATGAGTGGCATATTGTGTGTCATCTCTTATCCTCATCGTGACTCATACTAAAGCGCCTTTTTAAGTGCTTCAAGCGTGGCTCTGTTGCTTAATCCATCGACTTTATAGACTACTGCCTTGAAGTGTTCCATAAATTTCTTAAAAGATTCAGTTGATCCTTGCAATAAGGTCTACAAATCAGCATCAGACATATCTTGGCTCATGTACATTGAGTACTGTTTAAGCAAAGCCGTAGATAACTGCTCAATACTTTCGATAGAATCCCTTTCAAGTCGTGAGAACTAATCAAGGGCGGACCCTGTCAAGTTCTTGATGAACAAGAGGCTGTATCCTGTGTTTTCTTCCTCTCTTTGAACTTATCACGCGCCATTACGATCCAAGATGTTCTGTCAAAAGATGGGACCCTGAATTTTTGGGGTCAGAGAGCTTTGCCCTAGTGATCTGTTCGATAGATGGAGTTTTCTGAGTTTCCTCGAGAACTCGATCTATCTCGGGAGCTGAGCTAGTCACACAATGGATTTGCGATCTTACAACCCTCATCTCATCAATGGTTTGATATAATTGCTTTCGTAATTCTTTGATCTCGCTCTACCTGATCGCCCATTGAATCACTTGGTAATATGCTCTCCGAGTTTCCTCATCTTGTACATGCTGTGCATGTAGAAGGTTTTTCTCCTCTTCCGTCAAATCCTTATGATGATTTGAAATATCTCTTCTTCCATTAATTCGTCGCCATTTGGTTGATCTCCAGAAGAAGGGTTTTCCTCTTGTCTAGCATCGTTTGTCACAGTACTCGCAGAAGCTGGTTCCCCAGCTCGTTGGTTTGCTCGTAATGGAAGTGGACTCCTGAGATTAGTTCTCCGACTAGAAGGGGTTTGATTTCTGCTGCGTCGAGGATCGAGCCTAGTGGAAGTTCCTCCGATTGGAGTTGAGAAGTCGAGACTACTTCCTCTAAATGGGTTAGTTCTTGACTCTTCTTCTTTTCGTAAAGCCTCCACTTGCTGGGTCAAAGACCCGTTAAGCTTCTCCTACTCCTCATTCTTCTTCTGAAGAGCCTCCAGATCGCTCCTTAGTTCTGCAACCAAGGTTACTGCTGCCACCTCTCGATCTCCTTTTTTTTTAAGGATTTTGTGACCTTTCGGGAAGTCGCTTCCTGCATCAGTTGCCAACTCATTCGTCTTTTTTTTTTTAATTTCTCGCTATTAAAAGTAAAGAATTCCAAGCACCCTCCTTCTAGCACTAAATTGTGTGAACCAGAATTCTTGGAGAAAAAGTAATAATAAAACAAAGAGCGAAGAAATAAAGAAAAGATCGGAAAGAAAAGAGATTTTATTGATTTAAGATTTTTTTGTACAAAGATTGTAAGCAAAAGTGTGTTTTATTGCCTAAGTCACTAATTACAAAAGGATTGGATGTCTAGAAAGGTATACATCGATATTTATATATACTTGATAATCTTAGGTCCTAACTAACCAACCTTTCTATGTGGGTACTAGTCTTCTCATTTAATCCGCCGACTTTGAAGAATATTCGAGAACCTTCAAGAATCTTTGGGAAGTCAGCCCAGCATGCAATGGTCTTTTTTTATTTAGGTTAACGCCTTGTAGTTTTTTGATAGATAAAATGTTATGTACTTTTTTGTAAAACGATGAGATATTTTACGAAAACATCGATAAGTTATCGTTATAAACTCGAAAGACAAAGAATAAGACGTGATCGGCTTGGGGCAAGGCAAGAGATGATCATCAGCTCGGGGACAAGGTGCATCGCCTCGCGGATGCTCCTTGTGTTGTCGGCTCGGGTCATCATAAGATCGATCGGTTCGGCCTCTCTATCATTGCATGTGCTGACCATCGGCCTGGGACTAGACAGTGCACTGCCTCGGGTCAGCATGTCATCGCCTCGAGGACGTGAGCATATCATCACCTCGGGGACGTGAGTATGTCTTCGCCTCAGGGACGTACAGAGTTCGTTGGCTGAGGACAGGATGGAAGGGGTGCCTCGGGGCAACAAATGTCGTTGGCTCGGTTCAAGGGCTGATGTTCGTTGATCGTTGCACAATCCAACCATTCATGGAAGACGAGGTGATCGGCTCGGGGATGACGAGGTGATTCGCTCAGGGATGACGATGCCATCGCCTTCGGTGCATCCTTCAACTGGCCACTCGGTGATGCCTCAGTGGATGCATCGTCTCGCGTGCGTATGAATGTTGTTGGCTCGGGGATGCAAGGATGTCATCGTCTCGGGTCACCGATGTTCTTCGCCTCCAGTACGAGGAATTGCGTCCTCGATCAGGTTGGACAAAAATCATACGAAAATGCAGTTTTCATATATTTTTGCATTTGTCGCAATAAAATAGTTTTTAACGTAAAATATTTTATTGCATATCACCTGTTTGCCTTTTTACCAAAAATATCCAAATTCGCAAATTTTCTCGATATCTAAACATTTAGCCGTCAATTCCGGAATGGTGGATTTTGACTCCAATAAGTGCTCGGGATGGTCTTTCATCCAGATAGAAATCCAAAGTTCTGGTATATGGTAGTGTACGTGAGAGAGATTAAAAGAATAGATTTGGATACTTATGTCACCAAATTGCACTTATCTTTTCGATCACACATCCACAGAAAACTCCAAGGTTAAACGTGCTTGACCTGGAAAAATTTAAGGATGTGTGACATATCTGGAAGTGGTTCTCTGTATTGTGTGAGTGAGGTCAAATCACAGATAAAGATCACGTGGTAATTATAAGAATTGTATATCGTGACTTTTGAGCTTGTTGGTTAACATTTAAACCATTAGATAAGGGTGGGTCGAGTGAACAGACATGGAGCCCGCTAGTAGGAGAAGTCAGAGCAGTACAATTTTATAGACACATGAGTTAATTAGAGAAATTTTCTGAAAATTTATAAATTTACTAAAAAGATAGGGAAAATCTAAGAGCTTGTGATTGGTCTATTATCTTTGCTGATTACCCAATCATCCAAGGGATTGGTTAATCAGTAGGGATCGGTCTTGCTGGTGGTCATAGGTCGATCACCCATATTTACTTTGCTATCTCCCTTTTGTTGTCTGTTAGAACATTCTTCAAGTTTTTAGACATGTCATTAGACCTAAGTTGGATCGGTCTTAAACAACTTGGAAATGAAAACTACCATATGTAGCTATCTCTAGGTATAATTTTGAGTAAGAATAGTTGGGGTATACTCATCGATCTCATGTAAAGCTTATGGTATTTGGAAGTTGTCCACCTTCCAAATTGTCCAAATTTCAACTCTTTTTCATCCAAAATACAATCTTATAAACAACTTTAAAATTTTATCGCACTGAAAATAAGGAAATTTCTCCAAAAACTAATTATTTTCTACTAAAAAATATTTTGAAGTTAGATGAAAATCAGCAAAAGATGGAATATATCACACAGCTACATGAAGCTCTACCTTTTATGTTGGCCTTTGTTTGTGGTACTACTTGGTCTCCGACTAGGGTTTTGAAGTTTTCTACACCATGGTCAGCGCGATTGCTCATCTTCAATCATGGGTGGATCATTTTGGTTTTGTAGTCCATCTGGTTGGTCTGCTCTCTCCATTTGTCTCACTAAATGTTTGATGGTGGGTTCGTCTTCCTTAGGTTCTTGAAGTATATTTAGTCATAGGATTTTGTCTATCATGTAGAGGTTTATCATGCTATGATACTGGGTTGCTTGGTATCATCTGGATTTGGCATATTTTAAAGGTCGTGAGTTTGATTGATTTTTTTTTTTTTTGTAAGTCTCTTCGTAATACATACTAATTCCTTGTATTCGACTTAGAAGGTCTTTGATATTTGAAGCATGCAATAAGGAAATTTTTCTGAGAATGTGTGTAGCTTTGGAATCTTTGGCGATGCATCTTCCATGTCAACTTACTCATCTGATCTTTCTAAAGAGTCTTCCAAGGATCTTCCTAAAAAATATCTATCACCTCGATGATTGGTACCAATATCTTCACATATGAGTATTTGGTAGATTGGGTAATGAAGGTCATTTGTGCAGAAGTGTGCTCCATCATACCTGAGAAAGGTCATTAGTTATATGTATGTTGTTGTCTCCAAATAGATGCCGAATTATGTGTTGATGGAGAACACATCCTTGTCCCCAGAAATGTATGATCCAACTATCATAACACTAATGGATGTGTTAGATTAGTATGTAAAGTTTCAACTTTCTGATGTATCAAAGTCATTTGAATTATATTATTCTTAAAAAAAAAAATTCTCACTTTGAACAACTTGGCATCCATATTATTAGCCCCCTACCTTTATTGTGTCTTGGTGGCATATTCGATTCAAATCTGAAAACGTATGTAACTCCTAGTTTTCCATCTCCTTATTAACCTATATATGGAAACAAACATTCTATATTCCTAGAGAGTGTTTGTACGACTCTTTTGACTATAAAAGATGATTGAAACATTTGATTCCTTTGAAAATGATCATGAACTACGTTCGGATATTACTATTTGTAACACTCAGAACTGTTTGAGACATAGATAGTGAGAAAATGTGACAATGTTGAAGATTATAAATGTCTAGTCACGATCTTATAAACTAAACTAAGTCTAAGGCCGGTCCATTTGCAAATTCAATCCTCTCGATTAAGGTATAGTTTTGTATATTATAAAAAATGTTCCACGATAATTATCGTATTGATTATATTTCACTTATAAAATAAATATTGTTTCAAGTTTTTAACATAAATTATAATATAAATATTTTATTTAACCTAAAATGGAGTGAAAATATTAGATTCATTTTATTTTTAAAGATATAAATGTGTTTTAGTACGTTTTATTCATTTGTCTAAAATATGTGAAAAAATGAAATAGAGAAACAAAATTTATAAATGCAGTTAATGAGAAAACCACTAGTAAAATGAAATGTAACTCTCATTATTTGCACCTGATCATTTTGTTCAATTCTAGCTAAATATTCTACTTTTCGATATTGTTTCTAGCTTTACTCTATAGGTTTTATATTTTTTTTTAATTCGGTTCAAAATGACGCACTTTTAATTTTTTAATATATAAATTTAACATTTTATCAATAGTAAAAAAATTTAAAGGAAATTCAAAATTTTTATTTTTGATTTAATCTTTAAATATAATAAATTATAATTTATAGTACCAAAAATTGTATAATTTTAACTAAATAAAGATTTCTCTTTTCCGCGCAAGCGCAGTGTGATTGCTTCATGTTTCTTTATTTTTTTTTTGTATTCTCATGCTTTTAAATTTCTATTGATAATATTTTATTACAGAATTTTTATTGTCTAAAGTGTTCATTATTAGATTTGGATGTAATTTTCCAGATAATGTGTATGGTTACGTGTTTACATTTTCTAAATGATATTATTATCACGTGTGGTTAATGTGTATTTTGATTAATGCGTTTAATATTAATTAAATATACAGACTTTAGAGTGTTATATATTTGTGCATCTACTCTTTTTATGAGTGTCATATGAGTTAGTATTATAGATTAGTTTTCACATAAAATGCATATGTATGGTAGTTATGTAATTTTTAAGAAATCAGGTTTCCATTCTGAAAATGAAATGGACTATAATTATAAAGTTTATATATATACATTGAAACAATCATATGGAAGTGATATTCTTTTATATATATATGAAAGTTATATTTTGAATATGTTTTTGGGTGTTTATGCTAAAATGATTTGTTTGGTTTAAAAAAATCAACTCATTCGCCATTTAGTTCTTTCATAAATTATGAATAGATAAATTCAAGCCACTCTATTGGTATTGTTTGACCATGACCGTATCGGAATTCAACATTCTCTAGATCTTCATCTTGACCAGGTATTGTGGTTTGTTCTCCTCAAAAGTGGATTTTTGTATTGTCCCATGCGCGTCGTCCATACTTGATATTAAAGTGAATGAACGAAATGAGATTGGAAGCCAAACGAAGGAAGGGTTGGCTGACCATCTCCACATCAAAGAAGAAGAAGAGAAGAGCCAAGCCATGACCAAGCCTAGAATGAAGCTAAACACATGATCAAGACATCAAGAGGATGAGCAAACATGTGGATAATAATCAATGAAGGCTGTGAAAGTCATGAAGGTGTGTAGCAGCCAAAGGTGGACCTCTAAGGAGCCAGCGGTTAAGGCTGGCGACCAAACCAAGATCACCAGGGTTGAAATATTGATAAGGCAAGCTCTGCTAAAAGCAGAAGTCGGCAAGCTCCACCAAAGTTCTAGTGTGAATAGTAGTCGCGGATGAACAACCAGCGGATGAACAGTAAAAAAACTTAGATATTTTAGATGGATTCTCTTGTAAGCCTTTTCTTAACTTCTCTTAGAAGCCTTATCTTTTACTTAGCCATTAAGCTTTTTCTATATATATGTAGTTGTAAAAGGAGAATAAAACACACAAGAAATATTAAAGACAAGTTCTTATCTACTTTTGTTTACCTCTCATTACTTTACTTTGTGTTTTGTTCATCATACACAATATAGAGAATTAGTGTTAAACATTTGGGTCAGCCCCAAAGGACTGACCATTGCTTGTCTCAAATCATACTTAAAGTCTTTTCTTGTTGTCTTAGACATTAGATTATTGAACTCTAATCCTTGGATATGAGAAAAAAACTCTAAGTTTTGTTATCTCTAAGCCAGATTGAGTATCAAACTAATGTTTTCCTTTTCTTGTGGAAGTGAGTTCATTTGTTGGTTAGATAAGGACACAATCACAAGTTGATTGTTGTTCCTTGTTGTGTGAGACAAACCCTCACAAATTCTAACATGGTATCAGAGCAGGTTGCTCTCTTGGGCTGGACTCACTTCTTTCTTTCTTCTTTTATTCATTCCAAGGATTCCTCTCTCTCACATTCTTGTTAAAGCTTTGTTGACAGACTTGGTGATGTCTCTTGTCCAAAGTGTGAGGAGATAGTGATAGGATGAAGTTTATTTTCAAAAAGCTTTTGTTTTCAAGTTGCACCATTTAATGGTTTTTCTTTTTAATCCATGAATTCTCCTCTTTATCCCCTCTTTTCTTATTTAAAAGATTTTATTCTATTCATGCCAGCTTGAGGGAGGGAGAAATATTGAAGCTTTATTTTGAAAACCCCTTTTAAAACTTCTTTTGTTTAAAATTATAGGAAGTTTGCTCAAATACGATAGAATTTAGGTGATATTACTAGAACTAGAACCATATAAAATTTCTTAAAATTACTGGATTATTTTTAATACCTATTAATACCCAGCGTACCCTTCTGTTATGTTATGACAAAAAACGTAATTACAAAAATGCCATAGATACGTAAGCAAAAAATTTGCACCACGTAGGATATTGCTGACGTGTATTAGTTAATTCAGCCGGTTTACCCTTTGGCTGAGTTATGGTTACGATATGGCTGACTTAAAAACGCGGCTGACTTATGAGAGAACGGAACATAACTCAGCCGTTTGTTACGGCTGAGTTATAAAAATCTCTTGACTTATGAGAGATCGGTTGACTTACGATCATAAATCAGCCGTCAGTGATGGCTGAGTTATGAGATAACGGCTGAATTATGAGATAACGGCTGAGTTATATGATATAATGGCTGAGTTATGAGCACAAGTTACAGCTGATTTATACAACGGCGGGCTGATTGCTCAAAAATTTGGCTGAGTTGTAGATAAGAGACGGCTGAGTTATGTTTTCCGACTGAGTTATGTTCTTTGGCTAGCTGAGTTATGGAGTTAGATACAACTGAGTTACAAAAATTTGTTAAACTCAGCCTTATTATGGCTGATTTATTAACAAAAGATTAATTACTAGAATAACATTCATTTGAGGATGAGTTATTTGATGTTACGGCTGACTTAATATTATTACGGCTGATTTAATCGAAAGATTAATTACTGAAATACTATTCACGTGTTCGTTTGGCGGCTGACTTACCGATATTCCATGTCATCAACTCTTTGTTACCATGTCATAATGGGTCCTGTCTTCCCATTATTATGGTTCCTCATCTATCTCGTTGTTCTTATTCTTCTCCATTTTTTTTTATTATTTTCATTCATCAGAGATCGGAGAGATCTTATGGATCCGGTAATTATTATTTCTGGTAACTGTGTCAAGAAAAATAAATATGTATTCAACACCGACCGTAAAGGGTATAAAGTTGTGCATATAGATAAGAAAATAACACTAGACGAACTTTTGAAGATAGTACTCGATGATTACAAATAGAAGGAGTCGAGCCATCAGATTCAGCTGAGTTACATGTTCTCGAATAAAGCTTTGAAAATAATGGCGCAAGATACTCCACCAGTTTATCTCTCCAACACTCGACAGTTGCATGTTTTTTAAGCCTCAGAAAAATTGGATAGTTATGACTTTGTGTGGAGTTTACGGAGAATGAAATTAGTCGGAATGACGGAGCGAGAGAGCAGAATAAAAGGTTATTCAGGCTGGACATAATGCAAGAACTTGTCTAATATAAAAGTTTTGTATGGATTTTTTGTATTATAGCTGAGTTATGGATTTTGTTTACAATATGACTGAGTTATTTAATTACGATACGGCTGAGTTATGGATTTTGTTCATATAAGTCAGCCGTCAAGTGTAATGTATATCGCGACGTTTCGTATTTTAGAGAGGTAAAATCAGCTGAATTATTGATTTTCCCGCCCAAAATACGAAAGGTCGCGATATACATTACAATTGACGGCTGAGTTATAGAAACTTCACGGCTGACTTAGGATTTATGGTTTAGGGTTTAGTGTATAACATTTATAAAGTATATAATTTAGAGTCTTAACTGTAACAAAGTATACACATTTAATTGAAAACACATTGTGTACAGTTTATTGTATATGATTTTGGGTCTCAACTTATATCTATAGGTAAAGTATAACGCCCCGGCCATCCCTACCAGTGGGCCCCCATGTCCTCTCACTAGGCCCATGGGCCGGCCCACCTCTATCCGACGGTCGGTGTGTTAACCGGGAGGTTCGAAAGTCATGATATACTATCACTGCAATCACCAAATGACTGTTCCCCGTGTTTTGGCCTCACTCACACGGTACCGCGAATGACTTCCCGGTAGGTCACCCATCCTTTACCTACTGCAGCTCAAGAACGCTTAACCCTGGAGTTCTCTCTGGATGGGCACCTGAAATGGTAAGTGCACTTTGGTGACATAGGTAGCCAAATCAATTCTTTTAACCTCTCCACATAAGTTTCCATATACCAGAAATCGGGATGTTACAATTCACCCCCACTCAAAGAGCGCAACGTCCTCGTTGCGTACCAAGACCAATTCTTAACCGCCCCCAGGGCCTCTCAGGTCGGCACTGAGACGGCAAACCAACTCTGATACCACTTATAACTCCCCGACCATCCCTACCAGTGGGCCCCCATGTCCTCTCATGAGGCCCATGGACTGGCCCACCCCTGTCCGACGGTCGGTGCGTTAACCAAGAGGTTCGAAAGTCATGATATACTATCCCTACAATCACCACATGACCGTTCCCCGTGTTTGGGCCTCACTCACATGGTACCGCGAATGACTTCCCGGTAGGTCACCCATCCTGTGACTACTGCAGCTCAAGCACGCTTAACCCTGGAGTTCTCTCTGGATGGGCAACCGAAAAGGTAAGTGCACTTTAGTGACATAGGTAGTCAAATCAATTCTTTTAACCTCTCCATATAAGTTTTCAAATACCAGAAATCGGGATGTTACATAAAGTTTGAAGTGCTTGTAAGACAACATATATCTGAAGATCAAGTTAGAGTTTCAAGTTGTAAATTGAAGAAAGTATACACATGCAGTTGATTTATATTCATTTGATATTAATACAATAAGCTTAATTATAATTTTGTAAGTCTAAGTTATAAATTTTTAAGTCTTAAACTACATTTTCAACTATAGGGTATGTTTGAGGTTTGAATGAGTTATTTAATTATGATACGGCTGAGTTTTCTAAATGACACGGCTGAGTTATCTAAACAAAATGGCTGAGTTATAAATGACATGGTTGAGTTATCTAAACAAAATAGGTGATTGGTAAATCACGCAAATTTCTTCATCATATCATCTCTTTCTTAAACATAACTTCTTATGTCTTAAATTACATTTTTGATTTTATGGTATATATGATTGAAGCATGACTGAGTTATTTAATTATGATACGGTTGATTTATCTAAATGATACAGCTAATTTATCTAAATGACACGGCTGAGTTATGAATTTTGTTTACAATATGGCTAATTTATGGATCTTCAGTACGTCAAACTCTTTCTCACACTACAAGAAATAGGCTTCTATATTGATCATCAAATTTATCATAACATTGTCGGAAGACCTGATTTCTAATGTTTTACCGAGAAGCTTCAATTCATCGGCATTCTAGTCTCGGAAACAACAGATATCGGAAAAATGTCGGATATTATCGAGAAACCATATTCACGGAAAATTTGTCGTTATATTTCATCGGTAATTAGCGTGGTTGTACCGACAAATTTAAAAAATTAATTAAAAAAATAATTGCAAACTAATGAAAATACATAAAAAACAGAAATATATTAATAACAACAAATATTTTTTATATAAAATAAAATTATAATAAAAATCTATTGTAACGGTGGTTGGAGTGACGGCTGTAGTGGTGGCAGAAGAACAACAACGTTGGTGGTGGTGGTGTAAAAACAATGACGTTGGTGGTGGTGCTGGATTAACAACAATGTTAGTGGTGGTAGTGTAAGAACAATGATGTTGGTGGTGGTGCTGGATGAACAACAATGTCGGTGACGTTGGTGGATGAACAACAATACCGATCGTAGTGGTAGATGAGAAATTATATCGGTGGCAGTGGTGATGAAAAGCGATGTCGGAAGTGGTGGATGAACAAAGATAGTTGCTTAATCAGATCTGCAAAAAAGAAAAAAAAAATCAGATCTATACAAAGAGACAAAAGAAGAAGAAAGAAATGAAAGAGAGGATGTAGAAGATGAAAAAAAAGGAGGAAAAGATAAGTAAAAGAAGATGGAAATCCTATATTGTAGATCAAGATCTGAGACTAAAGATTAAAAATCCGAAATTAGATATTGTATATCAAATTCCAAGAGTGTAGATCTGTAAATCGCAAAAGTTAAAGAAACAATTGGTTAAAAAGGAAAAAAGTTATGATTAATGAAGAATAAGAAATTAAGATAGAATTGCAGGAGAAGAGATAGAAATAAAAGGAAAGAGAGAATGTAAAGATTGTGGGAACGAGATTTCACACAATGTATTTTCGGAAAGTGAATTTTATAGTTAGGTCCCAAAAGTTCTGGAATGAGAAACCTCTTGAAAGATTTTGGTAGATTTCCGTAAAAGTGAAGAATAAGAAAAAAGAAAGATAAGAATACGATTTTATTGCTGAATCTTGAAAAATAGTAAATTGTATATGTATTGAGTATGTAAGCGTTTCAGAATGTGTTACAAGAGGTAGGGATCGATCCCTATTTATACTAAGACATCCTAAGCGTTAAACAATCTAACTTTCGATGTGGGACAAATGTTCTTTCCCTTTTCTTACGATTTTTCCATAAATATTCGAGGAAGCTTCTAGAACCTTCCGTAAGTGGGTTTCAGCCTTTGTCGGTCCATCTTTCCAGCTCGGCCCAAGTCCATTCCTCGTCTAATGGTTTTCTTCAGTTAGTTCGATAGACGAAACATCGCGATGTTCTGAGAAACTTACGAAAACATCGGTATGTTTTACGAAAACGAGAGGAAACAAAAAGTGTCAGCCGACTTGGTCATCATTTCCTACCGAGCTGGACAGTAATCAGCATGCTGACCGTCCAGTTCGGTAGTCTGGGTGCAAGAAATGATGAACTGGCTTGCTTCCAGGTCGATGGTGTCGTCCAGCTCGGTATCCTGGGTGAGAGGAGATCTTCCGATTAGTCGTGGGATGCGTCCAGCTCGATATGGTGAAGTGTGTCGGTCAGCTCGGTAGCCAGGAGGGTAAATTTTACCGAACTGACTGGCATATGCCATCCAGCTCGGTAGGATTGGTGAAGGAAACACCCAGCATTTCCTACCGAGCTAGACGGTAGGCAGCATGCTGACCGTCCAGCTCGGCCAAATTTGGCTTGCATGCTTTCCTCTCTGAAAACTGTAAGTTTTTCTGGAGATCGTTTCGTAACAGTTTTTCCGAAAAACTGTTTAGGATAAGTTTTTCGAAATTTTAATAAACTTTTTTGGAAAATCTATTCAAGATATGTTTTTTCAAAAAAATATTTTATAAAGTTTTTACGGAAAACTTTTTAAGATAAGTTTTTCCGAGATTTTTCGTAGGAAATCATCCTGTCCACCGATTCTACCGAGCTGGCCGACAGGAAGGAGCTGAATGCTGATTTTGATCAGCATTTCCTACCGAGCTGGACGGTAGGCAGCATGCTGACCGTCCAGCTCGGCCAGTTATGGCTTGTGACCCTCCCTCTCTGAAAACTGTAAGTTTTTCCGGAGATCGTTTCGTAAAAGTCTTTCTGAAAAACTGTTTAGGATAAGTTTTTCGAAATTTCAATGAACTATTTTGGAAAAACTGTTTAAGATAAGTCTTTTTTTTCTTTTAAGTTTTATAAAGTTTTTACAGAAAACAATTTAAGATAATTTTTCCGAGGTTTTTCGTAGGACACCATCCTGCCCACCAATTCTACCGAGCTGGACGATAGGAAGGAGCTGAATGCTGATTTTGATCAGCGTTTCCTACCGAGCTGGACGGTAGGCAGCATGCTGACCGTTCAGCTCAGCCAGTTTTGGCTTGCGAGCCTCCCTCTCTGGGAACTGTAAGTTTTTCCGGAGATCGTTTCGTAAAACTCTTTCCGAAAAACTGTTTAGGATAAGTTTTTCGAAATTTCAATAAACTTTTTTGGAAAAATTGTTCAAGATATGTTTTTCCGAGATTTATTGCGCGAAATCGACTTGCCCACCAAGTCTACCGAGCTGGCCGTCAAGAAGGAGCTTTCATGGGCTGAATGCTGATTTTGGCTAGTATTTCCTACCGAGCTGGACGGTAGGCAGCATGCTGACCGTCCAGCTCGGCCAAATTTTGCTTGCATGCCTCCCCTCTTTGATTTCATAGGTTTTCGGGAAAGACTTATGCGTTTCCGGAATTCTTTTTGGAATAAGAAAAGTATTTTTTTCATTTTTTGTAATGGGACCCACATCCATTGTTTTTAAATAGACCTTCATCCCTCCTCATTCCTCATAACTTCTCATTCTTTGTTTTCTGAGAAAAGCTCCGCCTTCTCTCTACTTTCTCTCTCTAGAAGTTGTTCTTGAGTGTTCTTGAGTGTTTTTGAACATCATGGAGTTTCGTGAAATGCTATTGGCCAATGCGAGGAAATCTTTGCTTCCCCCTGCTGCATCCTCCGGGACTTCTCCTCTCCCTGAGGAACCGATGATCCATGCTCTTACTGAGATGGAGATCGACAACACGGAGGGCACTTCGAGTGGTCCTGAGCCTCAAGTGACCTTTCCTGATGAGGAAGGGGCTATTGTTCCTGTGATCGCTGAAGGGGGAGATGGCGATGTCCCTCCTGAGCCAGTTCGAGAGATGCTTCGCCCACCTCCTCCGCTTCGCAAGCCGATTGTATCTGCCCTTGCTGCTGCTTCCAGTGGATTAAATGACGCTTGGAAGCCTCGGGGAACAAAGAGGAGCACACCCTTTTCTAAGAAGGGCCGTGGTCCTAGCGAGAAGAAGCTCAAGGGTCCTGCACAGTCCGCTCCTTCTCTAGAGAAGAAGGGGAAGGTCCATCGGATCATGATCGACGAGTCGAATAACCTGTTTAGGAGCACAGCGCACTGCGTGGATCTTGTCTCGAAGATCAAGGATCCTGATGATCGTCCTATTCGTTTCGAGACTCTGCATGCCCAGAAGGCATACTCGGATTTTGCTCAGTGCTACATGAAGGTAAGTACTTATTTCGTTTAGTTGGTGTGATGTAATGTCTTGACATTTGTCTGCTGATTATTTGTTCGTTTTCCGCAGCTCCTGTCTTTGTTCAACAAGGAGGTTCATGACTGCGAGGAGGAGATCTACAACGCTGGGCGAAAGGAGACCAGCGCCAAGCGGGAGCAAGATCGTCTTCGGGACAGGCTGGATACCCTGACCCTTGAGTAT
>OVBI01002325.1:0-21325 GCA_900406495.1 Sisymbrium altissimum | reverse complement strand
ATATATATATATATATATATATATATGTGCATATTACGGTATATTTTTTAAGCTTCGATTCATAGCATTTGGAATGAGCGAAATAGGCGTAGAAAAGGGGAATCCCTCATCTACTTCTAATCACTAAACTTGTAGACAGAAACGTTTCTGATAAGCTATCAGCACTAGGAAAGAAGGCTGCCAAGATTATGAGGATGGAATGATCACTTGGTTTGGGACAAGAAGAGCAACCTGAAATGGAAACTAGTTAACTATATTTTTTTCCATTCTATTATTATATTCATTCTTTTAAGACCAGAAAACAGTCGCATTTGATGTAAAGTCATTTTTTTTTTGGCGTAAAAAAACCATACAAACTACTCAGTTGGCGCAAGAAGGTTAGGATCAAATCTTAACCACTGCAGGATCAACACATCAACATAATCAAACTGTGTCACACGGGATCTTACTCCTTTTGCAAAGAAGATCTGCCCGTATATTCGATGATCTTGGGATGAAAGAAATCGCAAAATCTACAAATAGGGCTCGAATATTCTGAAACTCTTCCAGTTCAGTTTCTAAAGATGGCCATTCCTCGTCTCCTTTAATAATCTGGAGTAATTGTGCACAATCAGTTTCGAAGTGGATCGATAAAATTTCGTGTCGAATCATTTGTTCCATCGCCCATGTCAAGCTCTGCATCTCCTCATGTAGTGGTGATCTGTTGTTTGGCCGTGCACATAGACCTACTTGTTGGATCGTATTCTCTTGCAATTTAACAAAGCCAAAACCAACCATCTCCGCATTATGTATCCATGAAGCATCTACTTGACATCGCACAACATTGGTTGATGGGGGTATATCGATCTGTATATCTCTTTCTTCTTCAGGGGGCTCCTCTGTTTCCTCATTTACTTGGGCTAGTCTCCAACTCTTCGCTTCATCTAAGGCCAGATTCAGTGTGGCTGGGGGAGTTACCTCAATATTTTTGAAGACTTTCTCATTACGAGCCTTCCAGATAAACCAGATTAGCCAGGGAAACATAGCAAAAACTTCTTGCAGCACACCTGCCTCTCTTGCTCTCCAAAAAAGATAGTCCAAGTCTGGTATAGTGACGAACTCGGGAAAACACCCGGAGAAGACGGGATAAGGGACAAGGCCCAGCATTGCATCGCTGGTGGGCATTCGAAGAGGAGATGATTAATGGTCTCCTCTAGTGCCCCACAACGTGGGCATCCTCTATCTCTACCACAATGGCGATCATGTAATTTTCTTGTCGTTGCTACGCAATCCGGCAGAGCTTGCCATAAAAAGTGTTTGATCTTTCTTGTGGTTTTAACCTCTCAAACTTGTTTCTTGAGTCCTTTGATGCTTGGTTCCAAAATAATTTGTGTGTCATATTCTGATTCCATATCTAATACCACTTTGTATCCAGAGCGGACAGAGTACTGACCTGATTTCGTATAATCCCAGCATACATCATCTCTTCTCTGTCCTCTGCTTGTCCGAATACTTAAAATCCACGGAATATCTTCCGGAGCAATAAAAGCATTTAACAGTTCCAGGTTCCAATCCTTTGAAACAAAATCAATCAAATGATGGACATGGAGGTCTGGATCTCGAAAGCAGCCATTGTCCAGCGCCGGCCTTGCCGGGATAATAGGGATCCAATTGTCTCTCCATACCTTAGTCTCTGTCCCGGATCCAATGGTCTGTCGTAATCTTTTTAGAATTAAGGATTTTGCAGCCATAATGCTTCTACATCCATAAGAAGGTGTTGATGCTGTTGTTGTTTCAAGTGGAGAGGATTTACGATAATACCTTCCTTTTAAGAGACGGGCTCGAAGAGAATCCGGATATTTTAATAGCCGCCATAGTTGCTTCCCGAGTAGGGCAATGTTAAAATTGTGGAGATCTCGAAAGCTCAGTCTTTCTTTGTCTTGTGAGATACGTAGTTTCTTCCAGGCTACCCAATGGATACCTCGGTTATTATTCCGAATACTCCACCAAAATTGGGAAATGGCGCTTGTTAACTTATTTTCCACGTATTTTGGTAATAGAAAACATGACATCACATATGTCGGAATAGCTTGAGCGACAGACTTAATCTGGACTTCTTTCCCTCCTTTATATAATAATTTTGCCGACCAAACGTTAGATCTACTATTTAAACGATCTTGGAAGAAGGAGAAGACTTGTTTCTTCGAACCACAAATCTTTTCCGGTAAACCCAGATAAGTTCTCATCCCTCCATCCTTACTAATGCCAAGCCTTTGTGTTAACTTTTATTTCCGTTGGTACTTTTGGTCCAAAAAGAACTGAAGATTTTTCCTTATTCAGCAGTTGTCCCGACGCTCGGCCGTATAAATTTATAATCTTCATCAGCTCTGCACATTGGCTAGTGTCTGCTCTACAGAAAAATAGACTATCATCCGCAAATAGGAGATGGGATACGGATGGACTCGACCGCGCCACCTTAATACCAGTGATCCTCTTCTCATCTTCAGCGCCTTTAATCTGTGATATGAGAGCTTCCGTGCAAATGATGAATAAAAAAGGCGATAGAGGATCACCTTGTCGAATTCCTCTAC
Source organism: Sisymbrium altissimum (assembly GCA_900406495.1). NCBI lineage: Eukaryota > Viridiplantae > Streptophyta > Magnoliopsida > Brassicales > Brassicaceae > Sisymbrium > Sisymbrium altissimum. Next base: position 18,755 of record OVBI01002325.1, on the reverse strand, counting down.
TTGGAATAATGCTTCCTTTACCTTTTCCATTTATAAGAACTTGATAGGAGACAGATGATCTACATTTCATAATCCAGCTAATCCACTTTTCATTGAATCCCATTTTCGCCAATAGAGCTGCTAAAAAGCTCCATTCAACTCTATCGTAAGCTTCACTTATACCTGTCTTGATAGCCATGTGTTTGGATATGCAGCTCGGCTTCGTCCGTAACGCATGGAAAATCTCTTGAGCCACAAGGATGTTATCCGTAACAAGGCGTCTGGCTACAAAAGCCAATTGAGTCTCCGAAATAAGGTTACGAAGAATCCTCTTTAATAGTTTTGCTAGAATCTTTGAGATTATTTTATAGCTTACATTGCATAAGCTGATTGGTCGGAACTCTGCCATCTTGGAGGGTCTTTCTACCTTCGGGATTAAGCATATATTTGTCTGGTTCAAGAGTTCATCAAATTCCCCTGAATCAAAGAATTTCCGTACAGTAGTAATGATATCTTTACCAATGATATTCCAGTACCGTTGATAAAATAATCCTGTCATCCCATCTGGTCCTGGCGCTTTATCCGGGTTTATTGCAAAAACTACATCAGTAGGGCTCTGAGTAAGTGAGCAGTTCATATCGCTTGTAACAGACTCGGTAATGTACCGGAAGATCTCCTCATAATCTTCTGGGTTCGTAGAAGTGAAGAGCTGTTGGAAATATTATGTAGCTACATGTTCAATGCCTTCTTCCATCTCTACCCATCGATTGTTTGCATCTCGAAGTATAAGGATACGATTTCGAGCTCTCCTCTGTTTTGTAGAGGCATGGAAGAACTTAGTATTGTGATCCCCTTCTCTAAGCCATTTGATTCTGCTCTTTTGTTTCCAGTAGAGTCTTCCTGTCTAAAAGCCTCGCATAATTGCCATTTTAGTTATAGCTCATCCTCACTGGAGAGGAGATCGTCTCCTTGGGCTTGTTCCAGAAGTTTTTTAATATCTTCTATCATCTTTGCAGTATTTGATGTATTCGTGCGCTTCCATACTGATATTGCTTTACGACATTTCCCGATCTACTCATGGAGAGAGATATTTTCTTCACTCATACTTCATGTACACCCTTCTTTAATAGTTTTGTTGAAATTGTGTATTACAATCCAATGTTTATTGAATTTAAAGCACTTCCTTGATCTAGAATCCGTGGACTTGATGCGCACCAAGATGGGTCTATGATCTGACCCCTATCTCAAAAGATACTCCACCTCTGTGTGGGAAAAAACATTGTGCCAGTCCTCATTTCCTACCGCCCTATCTAAACGGCATTGAATCCTTCCGGATTTTCTCCTACATTCCCAGGAAAACGAGTTGCCTTTATGTGGGAATTCAATCATTCCGCAGTTTGCTAGCATAGTCTTGAAAGGTAAGAAAGATGTTTCTGATCTTTTTTTTCCTCCTTTCTTCTCTGTGTTACTCGTTATCTCATTAAAGTCTCCTACCATTAACTATGCTCCTGACCTCTGTAGACTAAATCGTGTTAATCGTTCCCAAACTTCATCTGGGTACTCAACGACCGGATCCGCATATACAAAGGTAATAAACACTTTGTTTCCTTCAATTGAGGCTTCCACATCAACCATACGGTTGTTCGAAAAGAGAATACAAACATCATACGAACTCGAATTGAAAAAAGTTAATCTACCGCTTCTACCAATAGGATCCACAGTGAAAAACTTATCATAACCAAACTCAAATTGAATAATATTGCAAAAAGGAATAACTGTTTTTTGTTTCAGAAAGAAAAAGAAAGTTAGGAAAAAAATGATGATGTAACTCCCAGAGATGTTTCTTGGTCAAGTAGCCTCCGGCCCCTTGACAATTCCAAGCAATGGCATACATATCTGGGCACTGGGTAGCTTCTGGGACACCACCGAACCTGACGTAGATGTTATTTTCTTGTTTGAAGTAGACGGGAACACCTCCATACGAGGGACCTTTGATCCATTATGAGTGATCATTGAAGCAGGACCACCACGTGAGTTAACAGTACGTTTTTTTGGAGAAGCACGAGCCCTTAGAGACTGAATTTTCCTAGATGCACTTCCACCTTTTATATCAGGGCTTCGTCCACCTCTCTTACGTCCCCCGGTTTCAGCTCAGGTGGAAGCGTGTGATTTTTTGTGATTCTCCGATGGCTTTTGTTGAATTTTTCTGCTGTCTTTGGGAGGGGGAGACACCTTCGTGGTTATTGTCTTGTCTTTGGCATCTTCTTTGGCTGAGTCTGGCTTGATTCGTTTTGGTGCCGAGATCTGTGAGAGTGCCTCTATTTGTTGTTCACCTGCATATTGATCATCTTCCAAATCCTCTCCCAACAGATCATCATTAGCCAGCAAATCATCATCCATTTCTAGATCATCATACTGTTTTGCCAACTTATTAATTTCTTCTTCTTCATCTGGGAGAATGTCAGTAGCTCTTTCAAGATTATTATTTTGATCAACATTTTTATCCACAATCATCCCTTCAACTCCTAACGAGTGGACAAGCTCAGTTTCCATGGTATCTGGCCTAGTTTCAGTCACTATTTCTCCTAGTTCAAGAGTATTAGGCGTAGGGCCAGAGATATTACCCGAGATTGGCGTATCGGATGCAGGGAGATGAGTCTCGGTTCGGTTTGTACCCAACAAGTCGACTACCGGAGCTTTTCCTTTAATACGTCGAATCCTCTCCTCCTCTGTTTCAGACTCTTATGTCCTTGATCTCTGATGTTGCTGCACCCTACGGATCGGCCGCCATTAACTGTTGGTTTGCGGTGATCTGTGCCTTCCATTGTAGTTATCTCTACGATCATATCCACGGCGAGCAGGGTAAGATTCAGAGATCATCCTTTGAGAGTCAGGAGAGTGAGTTTGGAGATCTAATTCTGAAGGTCCAGGGTTGCGACGCTCTTTGTCTTTTTCTCCAGAAGCATGCTCGTGCTGAGTCTTTCTCCTCCATTGACTTGTTGGTTCTTCTTTGTTGCTGTAGCGAGCTTGCGAACCCCTCTCTCGACTTGCATAAGGGTGAAATCTCTCCCGATTTTGGGGATTAAATCTGCTAATGTTCCTATTTGGAGACCGATCATCAATACGCTTCCAAACTTCTTTTGCACGAGAGTCACGCTTGTTTTGAATCTGCTTTCTAAGGTTAGAGCGAGCTTGTTGTTCCTCCAAAGTCTCATCAGATCTTTTAGGAGAGCTCGAGAACATCTCCCGACTTATAGCCTCATCCAAAGTCCTCTGTTCTAATCTTGCAATTCGATTCTGCTCCCTTTGCTCTTCCGTTAGTTCTGAACAGATACCCTCTTGATGAGAGATTCTGCAACAAGTGAAACACCATCTAAAGAGGTCTTCGTAAATTATCTTAACTTTGATCACATCTCCATTATCAAAACCAACTCGTCTCTCAAATTGAAGAGGATTATCAGCATTCAATGAGATTTTGACTTTCTCTCTCGCCACATCTACTGCAACCACCGATCCCAGAGCTTTCCCAATACCTTTGTAAACCTGATCCTTCCTATAGTGAGTAGGGACTCCAGAGATGCATGCCCATAACACCATCGTGTTGGGGAAGTCTTCACTAATGTTTGGTTCCCATCTCTCAAGGGAGAAACTCCATTTATTAAAATTGCATGGTCTTTTATCCAAGACCTTTTGCAGGTCTTCCTCCCTATCAAAGTCAAACTGGAACTTCCCATTCCCCAGGTTCCTACCATGCACCCTTCCTTCGACATCCCATATCCTTCTTTTTAGGAGTTGGGCAATTAGAGCATCGATGCTTCTACCTTCTCGATGAAACATACATCCCACTAAGGTATTCTTGTGCATCTCAATGAGATTCGAGTAGTCAAAGGCCGGTATATGTATGATGTCATCATCTTCCTGCAGACGACGACGGACCGATTTGGAGGATCCATCTCGTACCAGAGTGCCAGAATTCTTACTCATGATCACCGCCAAAACTTGTTAAAAAAGACCACCCTATTGAAGGGAAAACTGATAATGTATGAGATTCCTACTGTATGAGACTCAGAGTTGCAGAAGCCGAGTCTGGAATACCTAAAAACAGAGAAAACGTAGCCTAGAAGCTAGATGTGGAGTAAAAAATGGTGAGATCCGATGAAATTCTAAACGAGAACTGTATCACGATACCAAAGAGAAGTGTCGTTAGTCTTCCTCTTCGGTGTAGCCGCTAGAACACCACCGATTTGCGTTGCCATGCGAAGGAAGGTGTTAAATCTGAGAATCGCCTTTGTAATCGCCGAAAACCCTAGCCCTAGCCGTCATGGTTTTTCATTTTCAATAGGCATATGTAAAACTAGTCATAAAAAATAAAATTTTTTGAATGGTAATTTCCCAGAAATTTTCGTTTATTCTTTCATATACTTATATATTTTACTATGAACCTAAGAATTTATATTTATTTAATATTAAATATAAATAATATCTAGATAGAGTATCTAAATAAGTTTTTAAAACTCAGACAAACGTTTTACTACATCCATTTCATTAGCATTCGAGAACGGTATACCACGAACTATAACTTATTTTTCTAGTAACTCAAATGATTCATTAATCCATTTTACTCATATCACCGACCAATCTACAACTCGTATAACCAAATAAAATAAATGTTTAAAATAAAATACAGAAAACGTCTTAAAAATTCCCAAAACACACGATACATCGTACATCCATCTACTCGCTAATCTCACCAGAAAATGATGAAAATGAGGGGTGAGTAACGGGGAATCGCTCAACAAGGTATGGGATGTTATAATACAAAGAAAATTAAGTTTCTATCGTAACACTTCAAACACGGAATAAAGACTAAATATAAACTCCTAAAGCACCCACATAGCAATCAGCTGGGCCTAGGTGACGAAGAAGTGATTGCCCACACCCTCCACGAGGACTCACCAGATGAAATTGTGTCCAAATGCACCGCCCGGAGATGCTTTATCGATCATCATAAGACACCGGGCAACATATCGACTCAGGTTGCCCGCACCCCCTCACACAATCGTCGTAAGTTGTAAATACAGAACTCCTACTTGTATTCGCTAGTACAAAAATCCTGCCTGCACTGATACCGAACTCCTGCCGATACCCCTGCAACTCTCTAAAATCGAACATATATGCTCGACTATTTATATATATATATATATATATATATATATTACGGTATGTTTTTTAAGCCTCGATCCATAGCATTTGGAATGAGCGAAATAGGCGTAGAAAAGAGGAAACCCCCCCCCCCCATCTACTTCTACGAGAATCACTAAACTTGTAGACAGAAACGTTTGTGATAAGCTATCAGCTCTAGGAAAGAAGGCTGCAAAGATTATGAGGATGGAATGATCACTTGGTTTGGGACAAAAGAGCAGCCTGAAATGGAAACTAGTTATTATTATATTCATTCTTTTTAGACCAGAAAACAGTCACATTTGATGTAAAGTCTTTTTTTATTACATAAATTTTAGATTCATTCAAAAAAAAACTAATAATAATAATAATTAGATTAAACATACACAATCAATTGGTTTGAATGATCTATATTCTTATTCCAATTTAATAAACAAAACTGCATAGACTCGATCAGAGAACACAGATCATATTTAGTTCTAAATTCAACGTAAAGCATTTTAGACGAAAGTACGGTTTTGTTTCGAAATACCTCTCACCTTAGCAAATTGGATAACTGCAGCTTCTGAACTCCAGATGCTCAAATAGATACAAAATCTGATATCAATGCGGAAAATTGTGTGAGAACGACATTTGAACGGCGAAAAACGGATATTCGGTCAAATGTTCAAAGTTAATGGAAAAATCAACGGTCAGAAGTTAACAGTCACCCCGGACCCAATTGAACCGGACCCAGACCTGATAGCTCGACCTGACCCAGTTGCCGAAACCAGATCCATTTAACTAAACCAGAGCTGAATTCCTAAACTAAGTCAAATTGAACCAAACCAAAATCAATTAAACTAAAACGGTTATCAATATAACTAAACCTAAAATAAAACCCACCGGTGGAATACAGGAGTTGATGATGTAGACGTTTGACGTCGAAGCTCTGATCACAAGATTGGTGGTGCAGTCGAAGGTGAGCAATGGCGGAGATGCTATGATAATGCCAGTAAAGAGGAGAACACAGGGGAGAAGAGATCGGAAAAAAATGTTCAGATCAGTGGTGAAGGAGATGTCATGTCAAAGCTTCTCGGATGAAAACGGACGCAACACGGAGGCAAGAACGCGACGGCACAAGCAACCACGATGGCACACGGGTTCACATCTCGCCTTCTTTCTATTTCTTTCTCCCTCTCTCTTTGTCTCTGAAACAATTTGGTTAGGGTAGCAATCGTTAGAGAGGGAGATGTTTATAACCATACACACACACACACGAGCAAGTTAATCAATTAACGGGGAGCTGGGCTTTTTAATGGGCTATGGAAAGGAAAATTAAAAATGGGCTAGGAGTGGGTTGAGGGTCGTTACAACTTTCCTCCACTACAAAAAATTTATCCCCAAATTCAAGTCATGACCCGCCTAACCACCTCGTAGTGGTTCACCCCCATCTCTAAAAGTTCTTCGATAAGCTCAATTCTCCGAGTACGACTGATACATTTCGATAAGTGACTGAAGCTCCAAATCTACTGCACCGACTGTCTGAATCTACTTTGCCTTTGACTCTAATACACTTTGAAGAATACTAACACTTGACTTGACCTGAATTTACGATGTTATCCACAACTTTACTAACAAATAGGCTATAAGCTGTCCCACCCTAAGCTAAACCCGACCAAACAGAAGTACTAATTAGTAATGATTTTCACAACAGAAAAATACTCAGAACTATAAACTCACAACCAACAAACTCAAAACAACCATGTATATAAGCAAAGGAAACGTACGGACTCTCGGCTCAGCTCCCTCGTAGTCTCTAGCAACAAATGCTCGTGGGGCAATGGCTTGGCGCTTGTGTGGTGGTGGAAGTAACCCATGACTCTCTGCGGGCAGTCTCTATAAATGTGACCCTGCTGACCACAACTGAAAAAACCCCTCGATGCAACTGTTGGTACTGCTGCTTGTGTTGCAAGCTGTCTGACATACGGCGCATCCACTGGCTTAGACCAAAAGTTCGTTGAAATATGGTCTACTTATCTGCATGAGAAGCACGTAACATAATCTCCGGTGTGCTGCTGGTGGCAACCAGAACAAGGCGATATACCTCACTGCTCTGGTACCCTCTTATGTCCCGAATAAGTCTTCTTAGGCTTTAGGTGAGACACCTCGAAGAACTTCTGTTCATATGTGATCCCTTTCTCTTGAATAACAGCCTTTTCAACCAAATCGATTAGGATGGTGTAGTCTCGCACGTCGAGTGCTAATATCTATTTCCAGACCATCCAGAAATCTCCCGATCAAGTCCTCATCGTCTATGAATCCCCCCCCCAACAAATCTGCACACACGACTGAACTCACGCTCGTACTCTCTGACAGTCATAATCCCCTGAGACATGTGTTCAAAAGCATTGGCATTCACACCCCTAGCCTCTCAAGGGAAGAACTTTCTGTCGAACTCCCTCAGAAAATACTCATAAGTCAGCACATACTGACCACTGCTACTCTCAACAACTCCATCCCACCAATATAGAGCATCATCTCTCATATATTGTGTAGCTAAATCCTATCGGAACTCCTTTGGGGCACCTCACATGATCAAGGTTTGGACTCAACGCCCTCCTCCAACTGTCTACGGTGGCAGGATCCACAGCTCCACCGATGTGAATCCATGCTCATCTCGTGCATTTGTCTCATTAAGTCCCGATATGTGGGTCCCTCTCCCTGTCGGACAGGTGGTGGTGGCAGCACAGCTTCATTAACTGGCTGACGACCCATATGGCGAGCAACTTCTTCTGCGGCAACTCGAGCAGCCTCCAGAGCAGCAATCCGAGCAGCCTCCTGTACAGCTAGTCAAGCAGCCTCCTGAGCGATCTGCCTGAATGCTTCCTGATCTATGTGCTGAACATTAACCTGTTGTTCACCCTCAACTCGACTCCTAACGTGACTACCTCAGCTGGTGTCTCACGAACTCTGGCACCTTGACCACGGGTACCTTTTCTCTATGGCATCTGAAAAAAAAAATAGAGTTGATTAGACTATTGTAGAAACCGAGTGAGAGATAAGGAAAAAGAAAGAGTGAATATAGAAAGCTTAAGTTAATCATTATTTTTTGGTTTCTAAAATTTTTAAAATACCTCTAGGCCTCTAAACATTTACGAATATGTAATATATTAGTTTAAAGTATAATCATATTAAAAAGTGTTTAAAGCTAATTTATGTATGTCAAAACTATTTTGACAGAAAATATCTCAAAATCATTATAAAATATTTATTAAAGTCATAAAACATTTTTAAAAAATACGTAAATCATTCAAGAATACTATTATACGTCTCGTAAAATTTTAGAAATACTATTTTATCGCTTCAAACATTTTATAAATATCTAATACATTAATTTAACATATTTATAATCATATTTTAAGCATTTTAAAATGTTTACTTAAATTTTAGAAATTTTTAACATAATAGTTTAAAAAATTATTTTAGTACTGTTCCATTCAGAAACCTACTAAAAATTATTCAGACGATGCATATAACATAATTATTGCTATTATATTTTCAGCCCTTATTTTTTTTTCAGCTTGATGATAAAAAATGAGATTAAAGATGAATTTATAATTAAAAAAAATTGTGTCTAGTTTAAAAATATAATTTATGTTTATATCTTATATGATGCTCTCTAATTAACTTACTACTAAATTTTGTCTTAAAAACTGATTGTATATATTTTAACCATTTAAAATTATTATGTATATAAAAATTATTTTTAAATGTTTACTTAAATGTTAGAATTTTTTGCTTTCTGACAAAAAAAAAACTGATTGTATAACTTTTATTTTAAGCCTTGTTACAAAAAAAAAAAAAACTTGTATGTTTGTTCATGCATCTGATTGAGGATGGTAACCAAACGGTACGTTTTCTGACTTTTCTAAGTCTGTCTTTATATTATACAAAATGTACAGGACATGACTACAAATACTTTTTTTCTGTGCAACGACTAAAAATGTTTATCCCTTGAATATTTAAGAATTGAATTTATTTTTGTCAACCTGTTTGAGAATTGATTAGAACAACAATCATATTCTACTCAAAGATTTCTAAGACCACACCATGGGATAAGAAATCGATAAGTTAAAGATAATTTATAGATTTAAGGGATAGGGATCGGATTAAAAGGATAATTATATGTGTAAAAAATAGGAAATATTGGAGAGAGTTAATTAAAAAGAACAAAACAAAAACCAGGAAAAAAACCAAAATACGCCATTTTAGGAGGCAAATGTCTAAATGAACGGTGTGACAAGAGACTTGGTCTTTTCTTCCTCCCTGGCCCACTCATTACAATTTAATCACAGTAAAAACAGAAAATCCATATCTCAAATCCATATCTCTATTTTTGTTTTCTTCATCTTCACGGTGCCTTTGCAGATATTGTTCTAAATCACTTTCTTTTTAGTTTTTTACTGTCTTTTTTTTGTTTCGCGTGTGATCATTAACTCGAGGTAAATCCTATATCCCAGTTAATATCACACGCGGAAAAATCAAATATCCAATAGTATATTGTATCCTTGGAGAATTAAAGTGGAGTTATTGAAAGAAGAAGAAGAAAGAAGAGAAAGGCCAAGAAATTTTGGTAAAGCAGCTTTTCCGTATCTTGTTGTTTATACCCAAACAAGGCTTTTTAATCACTGCCTATCATTTGATCCCTTTCCTTATTTTCAAAGAGCTCTTTTATCTTTCACTCTTATTGAATTGATCTGTGGAATCAAGAAATTCCTTTTTTTTCTTCCTCAAATTAAAAAATATATATATATCGTGGGCGGAAAAAAGAGAATATCAAAACAATTTGACTATTGGGTGTGGTTTCTCTCAACATTATTCTTCTGAAAAAGTTCAACAAAAAAAAAATTATTCTTCTGGATTTTTTGTATATTCTTGAAAACAAACAGAGAACAAATTTGCTTATAATATTTGAAAAAAAAAGAACGTGTTGAGCTGTTAATTACCACTTTCTTTTCTCTCTCTTTATTTTTCTCTGTCTTTTAAATTTCTTCAAACTTTCTCATTTTTCTGTATAATTCGAGTCTCTCGGGAACAGAGTATTTTTCTTCTCTCTACATTATTTCTTCTTCTTTCACAGTTACACACGCGTCTCTGTTTCCATCTTCTCGCTGTCAATGAGATCCGATTTGTAGCGTCTCTCTCACATTTCTCCTTCTTCCACATATCTCTCTCTCCATACTCTCTCTAATGGCACCGAAGTTTGAATGGTGGGCCAAAGGAAACAACCGTAAAGGTACTCCAGTGGTTATCAAAATGGAAAACCCTAACAACTGGTCAATGGTGGAACTCGAGTCACCGTCTGATCAAGATTTTCTCATCGATGGTCGCCGTGAGAAGTCTCGTAACAAGAACGCTAGACAACTCACATGGGTCCTCCTCCTTAAAGCCCACCGTGCAGCAGGTTGTCTCACTTCCCTTGGCTCAGCATTAATCGCTCTCGGAACCGCCGTACGTCGACGTATCGCTGCCGGTCGTACAGACACTGAGATCTCTTCTTCTTCTACGGCTATTACCAAATCGAAACCGAGGTTCTTGTATTCTTGCTTGAAAGTGTTTCTATGGCTTTCACTATTGCTTCTTGCTTTTGAAGTCGCTGCTTATTACAAAGGATGGCATTTCGAAACAGCTAAGCTTCAGCTTCAGTTTATCTTCACTGTGTCGTCTCCTTTTGGTGTGAAAGGAATCTTTGATTGGGTTTATACTCATTGGGTTCTCCTTCGTGTTGAGTATCTTGCTCCTCCGCTTCAGTTTCTTGCTAATGCTTGCATCGTCCTCTTCCTTATTCAGACCCTAGACAGACTCATTCTCTGCTTAGGCTGTTTCTGGATCCGGTTCAAGAAAATCAAACCGGTTCCTAAAAAGACAATATCTGATCTTGAATCCGGCGAGAATGGTCTCTTTCTTCCAATGGTTCTTGTTCAGATTCCTATGTGTAATGAAAAAGAGGTAAGAAAAAACCAAACACAGTTTAGATTTGTCGGAGAATACCTTTTATGGATTTTTTTTTTAAAAATTTAATTTATTTTCACAGGTTTATCAGCAATCGATAGCTGCTGTGTGTAACTTAGACTGGCCAAAAACGAAGATTTTGATTCAAATTCTTGATGATTCTGATGATCCAATTACACAGAGTTTGATCAAAGAAGAGGTTCATAAATGGCAGAAGGAGGGTGCCCGCATTGTGTATCGTCACCGTGTCAATAGAGAAGGCTACAAAGCTGGAAATCTCAAGTCTGCAATGAACTGTAGCTATGTCAAAGACTACGAATTTGTAGCCATTTTCGACGCTGATTTTCAGCCTTTACCTGATTTCCTTAAAAAGACAATTCCTCATTTTAAGGTAACATTTGTCTGAATTGGTGTTACAAATTTTGGGGAGCTTTGTTATTATCATTTGATCATTATACAAAAATTCTAACAGGACAATGAGGAACTAGGACTGGTACAGGCGAGATGGTCGTTTGTGAATAAGGAAGAGAACTTATTGACAAGATTACAGAACATTAACTTGGCGTTTCATTTTGAGGTTGAACAACAAGTCAACAGTGTCTTCTTGAATTTCTTTGGATTCAATGGGACAGCTGGTGTGTGGAGGATTAAGGCTTTGGAAGAGTCTGGTGGTTGGCTCGAAAGAACTACCGTTGAGGATATGGACATTGCTGTTCGTGCTCATCTTCATGGTTGGAAGTTCATTTTCCTAAACGACGTTGAGGTATTTCAGCAAACATTATCTTACCAAAGTGTTTGCTTGTTTGGTTCTTGGCTAATGTCGTACTCTCTCTGTGCAGTGCATTTGCGAATTACCCGAATCTTATGAAGCTTACCGAAAACAGCAACACCGATGGCATTCAGGACCTATGCAACTGTTTCGTCTTTGTTTGCCAGCTGTCATTAAATCAAAGGTATAAATTCTTTTGGCTTTGTGACAATGTAGCCTATTGGTTTGTACTAGTGGCCTAATACCGTTGTGTGTGTGTTTTGCAGATAAGCATAGGCAAGAAGTTCAATTTGATATTCCTCTTCTTCCTCCTACGGAAGCTCATCTTGCCCTTCTACTCATTCACACTCTTTTGTATCATCTTGCCAATGACTATGTTTGTGCCTGAGGCTGAGCTTCCTGCTTGGGTTGTCTGCTACATACCTGCCACAATGTCGTTCCTCAATATCCTTCCCGCCCCAAAATCCTTTCCCTTTATCGTCCCGTACCTTCTCTTTGAGAACACAATGTCTGTGACCAAGTTCAACGCAATGGTCTCTGGTCTGTTTCAGCTTGGAAGTGCATACGAATGGGTTGTTACAAAGAAATCAGGACGGTCGTCAGAAGGAGACCTGGCTGCTTTAGTTGAAAACGAAGGAGGAAAGAAAACGAAACATCAGAGAGGCGTGTCTGCACCTGAAACAGAAGCTGAGAAAAAAGCTCAAAAGAAGAACAAGAAGAAGAAGCACAATAGGATATATATGAAGGAGCTATCACTGGCGTTTCTGTTATTAACCGCAGCAACTCGGAGTTTGTTATCAGCTCAAGGAATCCATTTTTACTTCCTCTTGTTTCAGGGGATATCTTTCTTACTGGTTGGTCTAGATCTGATTGGAGAGCAAGTTGAATGACAGTAAAAGAGATTGACTGGGTCTTAATAGTGCTTGTAGAGAAACATTGTAGAAGACAGGAAAGGGTCTGGACCCAAGAATACAATTACATTTATCACATCACTGAACATAGATCAGCTTCACAGAGGAAGGACATGGTTATATTAACTGTTGGGTAACATGTACGCTTTTATCTCCTTTTTTATAATATCTCTTTTGGGTTTGGCTACAGTTCTTTCATTCTTTCGTTTAAGGGGACAATTCTTTGTAAGAAAGTTTTGTTCAATCAAGAAAGCCAATCATTTTAGCGAATGAGACTTTTATGTGCAGTTATTAGTAACAAAATCCTTATCACAAACTATTGTTTTATTTAGCTCTGGGGATTCGGATAATCGGTTTGGTTTTGGGTAGGAACCGATCGGTTTTGGATAGGAACCGATCGGTTCCGGTTCTTTCGGTTCTACATATTTTATATCTATATAGGAAGGGAATCTATTTCGATTCGGTTTCGGATCGGATCCTTTCGGTTTTGGATCAAATCTTTTCGGTTCCGGTTCAGTTTCGGTGGAACCGATTAGGAACCAAAATCCGTAAACTTCATATTTGGTTCGGATTTGTATAACCTAAATACTTAAAAATTATCGGAAATGCAAAAAGATACCTAAAATGCAAAAAAAAATATCCGAATTCATATTAAGTACCCGAGAATTCATTGAAAACAAAATATTCCTACCTAGTTTCAACTTAAAAACACCAAATTGAGAAGTTTTAATGCAAGCATCCGACATAAAACTAAGCAAATTACACATTATCATTTTTGAGTTCATAACTTCATCTCATCAAACGGTGTTTTTTATTCTCCTCTCTTCACTATGAAAGACATAAAATCAATAGAATGAGTCTTCCATTTTCCTTAAGACATAAAGTTTGAGAAAAATGGAATTAGAATTGTAAAAGAAAAATGTTACCTCACTAAGTCACTCTTATGGTCCTGAAAATTGGAATGCAACATCATACTCTAAACAAATAGATAAAGTTAACATTAGATAACTTAAAAACAGAAAAATCAGTTAAGAAAACAGTTCAAACCTGAAACTTACCTCTCATTAGCTCATCTTGCAACTCGATATCTGTAAGAAGTTGTTCATTTCTTATGATTCCTTTTTCGTTGATATGAATTTACATTTCAACCACTGCTCCAAGCACATCAAGACTTCAATCATGTAGTGTGTTAAACAGCTTCTAAATGGATCTAATACTCTACCACTTGTGCTAAATGCAGATTCTGAAGCTACTGAAGACACTTGCATTATGAGTATGTCTCTAGCTAAAAGTGATAGCACCGGATACTTTGGACTGTCTCTTCTCCACCACAACAAATATCATAGTCTTGGCCAGGCATAAGCTTTGGCTTCTCCACGTTTTCTATTAAGTATAATTCCAACTCATTAGTTTAATTTGCATCTTGAAATCTTGTCTGATGTATAAACTCTTCATAGATGTTATCCATTCGCTCATACCCGAGACCATTACCTAGAACAGTTCTCTCAAACACTTATGTCTACCCTGTTCCTCAGATTGACTCGAAGATGCTCTTTCAGATTGAGTCGAAGATGGTCCAGCAGAACTATTTTTGTTGGCAAAACTATTATACTCATCAAACAAATGTTTCTAAGATATCTGAAATAATCTCATTAAGACGTCTAGCCTCTATGCTATCTTTTCCATAAAGCTTTTCAAAGCATAGCTGAGCAAAATTCATATTTTTCTTTGGATCAAAGACACTAGCCACTATCAGCAACTTATTCATTTCACGATCATTTGGATCATCAAAAAGATTCCAATACTTCTCTAATTTCTCTATCATAGCAAAAGCCTCGTTCTGTAACTCTTCATCCTCACCTGAACTACTGCTAATCCTCATGATTTTCCTAGTGATAGTGACTATCCCATTGTATACCTTATGTGATGTCACTGATGTTGAAGCCGAAAGAATTAATGTGGAATTGTAAAAGATAATAAGGAACTGAACCAACCTCTCAATTGCATTCCAGTCGACTGTATATGGTGGTCCAACCCTCTTTTTCCCATCTACAACTTCTGTGAAGTAGTCGTTGTATGGCTTTTCTTCAGCCTCCAACTTGTTAAAAGCCTGTCTGAACTTCAATGCTTGCTCTAGCATGAGATAACTCGAGTTCCATCTGGTCGAAACATCTAGTGGAAGGCTGCCTCTTGTCATTTTCCCTGTTTCTACGCGAAACTCAAATTTCTTCATTCTGATTGTGGAAGACCTCACATAAGTAATGGCATTGCGTACCCCAGCCACATTGTTTTTGATCTCTTGCAATCCTTGCTTCACAATCAAGTTGAGGATATGAGTAGCACACCGTAAATGAAGAAATTCACCATTCAAAACTAACGCATCATCACCTACTTGCTTGAATGCTTCCTTGAATTTCTTCATAACTGAAGTGTTGGCTGTAGCATTATCTACGATTATGGCAAAGACCTTCTTGATGCCCCACTCGGATAAACACTCAAGCAAACAATTATAAATTGTTGAACCTTTATGATCTGGAACATATAAAAGGATGAAACCTCAAATTTAAGTTTTGTGCAAGAAAACCTTAAATTTGAGGTTTTGTACAGTAAAACCTCAAATTTAAGATACAAATACCATGTTCTTTCCTATTCCATTATATATTATCTCCGTCGTTTGAATAATATCCACCATAATAAAAAAGTATGACGAAATAATCTATTTTCTCTGAAAAGAATAATAAACAACATCAACATGCATAAATTGTACTAGTAATAATCTGTAAAAAATCAAAAAAAAAAATTAAACTATTTGTTAAAAATATGTCATATAAAGTTAATTAAAGATTAAAACTTGTGGAACATATAAATATTTGGACCAATATGTAAAAAAAGAAAAAAGACGAAACCTCAAATTTGAGGTTTTGTACAGTAAAACCTCAAATTTAATATACAAGCACCATATTCTTTCTTATTCCATTATACATCATCTCCCTCACCTGAATAATATCCACCATAATCAAAATGTATAACGAAACAATCTATTTTCTCTGAAAAGAATAATAAACAACATCGGCATGTATGAGTTGTACCAGTAATAGTTGTACAAATTGTGTCGTAACGAGTTGTACTAATATTATCAATCATAAAATTATACTATTTATATCAGTTATACCTTCATCTTAATTGTCCAAATTTTACTATTATCACCAATGTAACAGTTATACTATTTGTATCAGTTATATATCCATCTTAGTTGTCCAAATTTTACAATTATACTATTTGTATCAGTTATACTTATATCTTAGTTGTCTTAGTTATACTACTATTACTAATCTAACACTTATACTACTATTAACCTAACAATTTTTTGAGTTGTACTAGTTCTACTTCTATCTTCTATGACAATTTCTCTTCTTCAACCTATACAATCTATAAATTATCAATGTAACCACCATACTAAACCTCGGAAACAAGTTTAATATGTTCATAGAGTCTTGGTTTATTCAAATTCAGTGAAAATCTGAAAATCTATTACAAATTGAAAACTCAAAATCCACCTCAAATCGGATTAAAGACTAAAAGAGAAAATCCGAGAGAGAGAGAGATAAAGAATAAGGAAGCAGAACAAACCTTTTTCTATCGGCCGTAATGTGGAGAAGAAGAGATCGAGGAAGAAGAAGAAGAACCGGAGATATGAGAGGAGGAGATTTGGGATGTTGCAAACAAGGAAACAGATCGAGAGTGGGCTCCACCGATAGTTGCCTCCCATGTTTGAAAAATCGGCCGACTTGCCGAGTAATCGTCCGAGTCTTCGCTGGGCGGCAGGTCACCGTGGCGATAAGGGTATGATCGGTGTGGCCAGGCGGTGAACCAATTAACCTCCGCCTCAGCCGCGAAATTGATAAAATTGCCGATTTATAAGCTCCACATATCAAAATTTGCTAGTTTAAAAGTTTCAAAATTTCTAAAAAAATTTCAAATAACGAAGAAATGGAAGAAAATTGGATTATGAGAAAAAGAATCACCTGAAATTTGTGGAAAACGATTATAACAGAACTGGAAGAAGATGAAGATACATAGATGAAAGGAAGAAGAAGAGAGAGACAGAAAGGATAAGAGATTAAAAAAAAAAAAGAGGAAAAAGAAACGAAATTGTATTCGATTGATTTCTTAAACCAAACTCATTTTAATCGTTTATTATAATTTAAAAATACAAACTTTATTTAATAGATTAAATGAAAAACAAAAGAAAAAAGTGAGAAATTGAATTAAGAAAACTTATAGCTGTCGTTATATTCATGTTATGGGTTATGTAACGTGTAGAAAGAAGATGCAAAGGAAAAGTCTAATTTATCTTTTATTAAAAGTAACTTAAAAATGACAAAAACCAAATATGTGGAAATCGAAATTGAGACAGAGAACTCAAATATAGCGTATTAACCACAGCACCATCACATCTATATGTGTACTTTTAAAAAATATAACATATTATATACATAAACCTAAATAAAAGGTTTGAAACAAATCTCAGTGTAATCTCCAAGTAATCCCCGGATAATAGATTTGGCGCTAGGCCCAACCCGAGCGCTCGACTAATGCCTAGTGTATTTCCGAACATGGGTTTCCCTTTTTATTATTAATATTTTTTTTAAAACAGATGATATTCATTAAAAGTAGTTTCAGGATTTTTTGTAGAGAGGGTTATAAGAGATTAAAGAGATAAATGAGATTATGTGTTGATTAGTACATCCGCTATCATCCGCAAATGTAAAAGCAGCAGGTAGTAGTAGTAGGTGGCGTTTAATAACAATCATAAAAACTGTACATATCACTTCATACCATTTTATACTGCTAAAATCTAAAAGGTACTTTCCGCAAGCACCTGTGGTTATGGACGGTTGCGGATACAAAACAAAAAAACAAAAGAAATATTATAAAAAATTATAAATTATTGAAAATTAAAATCTATAGATTTAGTTAGTTGACTAAAAAATTTAATAAGTTAAGAATTTAAAATTTGCAGATATTTATAATTTAAAATAAAATATTTAAATACTAAATATGTATTATTCATTTTATATATTTATTTTTATAAGAAAAACAATTTAAATATTTAATTTATTAAAAACGTTAATCAGGTTAAATTAGTCATTTGACTTATACAGAAGTGTAGTTTTCAAAATATAATCTCATGTTAAGGTATTTATCCAAATTTCCTCTTTATATTAAGCAAACATTAACTTAATATTATATTAAGAAACTTTTTAATTTAAAATAGTTATGTCATCTTTATAATTAACTATATATAACATATAATAGATATAGTAACAAGAAAAAAATGGAAAAAATTTAATCTATTAATATATAAAAGTTGAGGCTAAATGCCATTGAGAGTGTCCACATAGGATTAAAATTTTTTTGACAACCAATAGTATCATTCCACATCAACATTTTAAATTAAGGAAAATTTCTAAATTTTAAATTAAGGAAAATTTCTAAATTTTAAATTAAGGAAAATTTCTAAATTTTATAATTGTATTATTAATTGAAAAATACAAAAGATAAGGAAATTATCTATAAATTTCTGTTAAGCAAATAAAAACAATATTAGATTAGGAAACTTTCTAATTTAAAATGATCTATTAATATATAAAAGTTGAGGCTAAATGCGATTGAGAGTGTCCACATAGGATTCAAAAATTTTTAACAACCAATAGTATCATTCCACATCAAAATTTTAAATTAAGGAAAATTTCTAAATTTTAAATTAAGGAAAATTTCTAAATTTTATAATTATATTATTAATTGGAAAAATACAAAAGATAAGGAAATTATCTATAAATTTCTGTTAAACAAAAAAAATAATATTCGATTAGGAAACTTTCTAATTTAAAATTATAGATAAAGAAATTATCTATAAA
>OVBI01002324.1:0-21331 GCA_900406495.1 Sisymbrium altissimum | reverse complement strand
CTAAATATTTTTTTTAATTATAAAAATAAACTTTAAAATTTTATATCCGCGGAGATGCGCGGGCAAGTCACACTCATAATCAGGTAGACAATGTCACCAATGTCACTCTTTTTTCTCAAAGATGCAAGATGTTGTTGCTCCTCTTCGTTTAAGCAAATCCATAACTGAACTAAAAGCAAAAAACTCAGGACGTAGAAACAGCTGGTCTACTGTTCCTGAACCAGATTGGTTGGTCTTGTGGTTATGTAAACAGCCATATATGTCAAAACTGAATTTAGATGAGTTTCTAAATTTTAGTTTTTTTTTTCTTTTCATTCATTAGTCGAAGTGGAACTAAATAAAATCCTCATTTGAAATTTTCGAGTGTGGTCAAAATTAATTAAAGATCCATATTGGATTTATAATTTTAAAATTAAACCAAAAGTCCCATTGGTACCAATAACTACTCGTTGGCTCATGTTAGGGTTTAAAGCGTCAGTGTGGAAATTTTTGAAATCATATTAACCGTACGGAGGAATCAAATCGTGTGTTGCTGCTACTCTCGAATCGAATTGTAAGCTCTTCTTCTGCTTGAATCCTTGGATTTTGCATCGTCTCTTTCGGGTCGCGTGTCCCCAATTATGTTGGATTCTTCAATTGCAGATGGAAGCTCTCTACGCCAAGCTCTACGAGAAATACACCAAACTCAAGGTCAACATCGATCTTCCGTTTCATTTCTGGGTTCTTTTTGTGAATTTTGCGTTTCTGGATTTCGATTTGACTGCTCTCATTTCAATTTCTTTGTTCTCTTAACAGAAGAAGAAGTTTTCGGAATTGGATGATGTTAATAAGGAACAAGAAGAGAAGTTCCTAAACTTTGTTTCGGGTACCAATTTCGGCCTTTTCTTTTCGGAAAGGCTCTTCCTTTTGCTTCGTGCTTGAAGTTTAATCTCATCAGATTGCTACTAGCTTCTCTTTCGTTGGGTTAGATTGAAAATTTGCAATGCACATTTTGGTTAACACAGTAAAGCATCAATGCCACTCTTGAATCCTTAAACTGCCAAACTTCAATTGTAAACACTTGGAATTGTTTCAATTTTGGAATTATTATATACCAATTTGCTTGTAAAATTGGAGACTTGCAAGTGTTTTGAAGAAGCTCTTATCTTAGTCTCTCCTTCTCTCTTTTTTGCTTTTGCAGCCTCAGAGGCGTTGACGCAGCATTTGAGAAGTGAAAACGAGAATTTGAAGGGCATTGTGGAGAAATTGACGAGTGAGATAGCTTCTATCAGGTATGTACCCTATATTATTACTCTGTTAATTTTCCCGAGTCTTGTGAATGTAAAAACCATAGCTGTCTTGGTTGGTTGGTTCACAGATCTACCAGGGACGAGGAGCGTCTGGAGTCTCAAAAGTGTCTTTTCGAAGAAGAACGAAAGAGTAAGATGCTATTTCTTTTAATGATTGTTACTCCTCTACTTGCATGTCATTGGAATGTTGCAGCCTTTCAATCTCTGGCGTGAATTGAGTATTGTTATTCCTGGTTATGGAGAGAGTTCTTCTCGAGCCTTTATTGTTTTCTGCAACAAGTGTTTTGTTGTCCTTTTACTAATTGGATGGAAAATTTTACAGACAAGGCACTTTCTGAAGAAGTTGACAATTTTAAACAGCTGATCAAAGCAGGAGATCCTCACAACCAGAAAAATAGAAGTGGAAGGAAACAACAAGAGAGAAAGAGTCCCGAATCTGCTCAAGTCACAACGAGAAGCATGAGAAAACGTAGCAGGCAGACAGATGATATGGTAGAAACGGATATGCTATCACCTCCCATTAGCATACGTCATAAACCAACAACGGTAAAACAAATCGCCTTGCACCCTTTCAGTTCTAAGCTGGATCTTTAGCATCTTCCTTCACACATTCCAGTGAGTCAACAAAATTTTGCGTACTAATACTTTTTCTTGTTTTCCTTTTCAAGGAAACTCTCTTGGTTTCTCAACCACAGTGCTGTAAAACAATCGACGACGGGTCAAGTAATTCTGCTGGTTGCCCATTCCATGCTCTTGGCGAACACTTGCTAGGAATGAACTTATCAACTAATAATGAAGGTGAACGAGTCTGCATTATAGCCTCGCATCCATCAAGCGGTAATTTCTTTTGGCATAAAGTTATGTCACTCTTATGTTTCTCCGGGTTGTTTTCAAGTAAAAGCATACAGTTTCCTGTCATCTAATCGAAAGATGGACCAGTTTACAGAACTTCGATCAGAAAACTACCGATGTTGAATCTTTCTCCCTGGCTTTTGACCATGACAGGTTTATCATTCAGCTTAACTTTGGTAGACAACTCAACTGGTGAAGAATCTGAGCTGCTCTACAAGGTTGTATCGCTGGGGACATTTGAAAGAGTGGCTCCGAAATGGATGAGAGATGTTATAAAGTTTAGCACAAGTATGAGCCCTGTCTTCTTCGATAGAGTCTCTCGAGTCCTTAAGCCCCGGTTTTAATCGGTATGTACATCTCTTTCCCTTATCTTCGGCCATCGTCTTTGATGGCTGCTTAGTTTGATGTTTCTCAGTAGGTAAAAAAGTAAGGGAAGTTATCATGTATCTATAGAAATGAGCGTGTCCCTTTTTAGCTTTGACACTGGTTATAAAGATCTTGTTGTGTCCTTTCCAAATGTAACAAGATGTTGGTTTGTCCTTTGGTCTCGACACCTTCTCGAGTTCTCTCCTCTTGTAGTTTCCATATTCTTTGATCTATTGTGCATTTTGTGTGATTCAAGACTTGAATAGCTAGTATATATATAGGCATCGTCACAAGCCTGATAAGCGTCGGGATCTTTTGGAATTCGAGAGACGGGCAAGAACATGGTGTGTCAGAGTTGTTGAAGCTTACGATCGGTTTAGTTCGTCAGCTGGTCATGATATAAGGAAATTCGACATATCCCTAAAAGAAACATAATTTATCTGCGTTGGCCTTCTGTAATGTAAAATGCTTTATGATGGATCATCAATCTTACAAAACATGACGAGATCAATTAGTTCAAACTAGTTATCAATAAAAGATTCCACATCACATTCTTTTTGAACAACAATCCGCATAATAATACATTTAACCTTTTCAAATGATAATACTTCTAGAAAGAAATGTTTCCTAGTTTTCTTTTCTTACACCAAGAAATTTTCAATGTTAAGTTTGATGTTTCTTAATAAACAAATTTGATCATTGGAGAAAGCAACTAGCCGTTGCCATAAGTAGGTGAATTTCATTTCAAATGCACCAAAGAAGCCGCTTCTCTTCTCAATCCTGAAAAAGGAAAAAAAAATTGAGATAATGCCTTACTAGGCGATTGCTTTCGCAGCGACGTCGTTTCAAGTGTCGCACACGTTTTATAACCCAGTCCCACGTCTCTCTCTCTTTTTCTCTTCTCCGGAGAAAGAAAAGTAGAAGAACGATCTCTCTCTTCTCCTTCTTCTCCTTCTTCTACTTTGGTAATTCGTGAATCTGTTTCTCCTCGAGAGAAAGCATTTCAATTTCAGAAATTGTCGTGGTTGTTGGTCTGTCAATTAGAAGATGGCGGCGGTAAATGGGTACCAAGGGAATACTCCGGCGGAGACAACGCCCGCAGCCACCGGATCGAAGCAACCTGCTCCTCCGGCTAAAACCGTCGATAGCCAATCCGTTCTCAAAAGGTTCTTTCTTTTCTACATTTTTCCGATCTTATAACTAAAGGGAATTTGAATCCATTCTCAACATTGCTTCGATTTGATTTTAATCTTTGTTTATGGATTTCATGTTTCTTTAGTTAGAGTTATGATTAGCTTTTGGCTCCAACCCATATCCATTACTCGTGGTCTTTACATGCTTCTAGATTATATTTAGAGAGACGATGGATCCAAAAATTGATTGTGACTACCAACTGTTTGCTACAATTCCTCTTAGAAAAAACGATGCATGAAGTGAACTGTATAAGTATCACATCTCACTCTGGTTCTGAATCAGATCTCAGTATTTTTATGTACTCTTTCTTGCTTAAAGCTTAGTTTCATGTTTTGTTCTTTTGTTGGTTAAAGCAAATTCGTGGTTTTTCCTAATCCATTGTTCTCCCTTGAATACGCAGGCTGCAGTCTGAACTAATGGGTTTAATGGTAAGGTTTCTTTCCTTCCCTTTTCTTTTCAATGTGAAGAAATAAGAACTGAGCCTATTGATACAAAGTTAAACTCTTATATATGGACTTTTGATTTGATGTTTTTCAGATGGGAGGTGATCCGGGGATCTCGGCTTTCCCAGAGGAAGACAACATATTCTGCTGGAAAGGAACTATCACTGGAAGCAAAGACACTGTGTTTGAAGGAACTGAGTACAGGCTCTCACTCGCTTTCTCCAACGATTATCCTTTCAAACCTCCTAAAGTTAAGTTTGAGACTTGCTGCTTCCACCCTAATGTGGATCTCTATGGCAATATTTGCTTGGACATTCTTCAGGTACAAAATAATCATTTTGCTCCTACTATTTGTGTGTTTGCTGACTGTTAATCCCGTGGAGCTTAAAAGCTACCATATGTCAGTCATGTTAGTCAGAGAAGCAGTTGTACTCAAAAACAAAATCTGTTTTCACATTTTTTGTAGGATAAATGGTCATCCGCTTACGATGTGAGGACGATATTGCTCTCGATTCAAAGCCTTCTCGGAGGTAACACCTATGGCTGATATTGAGTAACCATTGAGTGTTCTTATGAATCTCTCTGTTGGTTTGATCAAATATCTGATTATCCGTGTGTTGTTTATTGTTTTGGTTGATCAGAACCGAACATCAGCTCACCATTGAACAATCAAGCAGCTCAGCTTTGGAGCAACCAGGAAGGTAATTTGCAATGATAGGAATCAGATACCTTTGGTTTTCTCCATTTTTCGATTCAGTAATGAATGTTCTTTTAATGTCTGTTTTTGGTTTGCTACTGTACAGAGTATAGGAAGATGGTTGAGAAGCTCTACAAACCTTTAAACGCATGATTCTCGAAAAGCCTCAGTAACTGGATCAGCGATAACATGAATCTCCAAAAGAAAGAGTCAGTGCATTCACATTGAAAAGATCATGTTTATTTTACTTTGTAATCTCTATTCAAGCTAAAATTAGCAATCAAAAACCCCTTTTCTACAGTGACAATCTCGCTCCTCGTAATAAAAAAAACCAGTATCTTCCAGACAAAGCAGATCAACACACTTTGTTTCATCAATGGAAAGTTCAAACCAACGAAAATGGGGATTTGAGTAAAAAAAAAAAGGTTGTAGAAGAAATAAATATCTCAACTTTTTTAAAAAAAAATCCTGAAAGCCCATTAGTTGGTGTTTTGTAGACCTATTATAGAAAACGGGCCTCAGCATATACCTTATTTCAGCCCAACATATAAAACGACAGCGCTTCGCTCGTACCCTGGCCGCACATCCGAGAAGAAACCTTTAGAAGTTAATAAAAACCCGCCGGAGTCTGAGTGTGCCCATCCCAGAGAAGCATTTTCCATTCTTAAGCTTGTTTTATAAAAGAAAAGGCGAACAATCTCTCTCACTGCACTTCTCTCGGCGCGGCGAGCTCAGATCTCTGATCTACGGCCTCCCCTCGTGTTAAATCAATCAACCGTAAATGTCGATCTCCGCTCAAAATCCGGATATTTCCGGCGATAGACAATCCGGCCAAGATGTTCGTACTCAGAACGGTACTCTTCTGATATTTCATCTACTTTCATTTTCTCATTTCTGCTAATACCAATCTATTCTCACATAGTTCTCATCGGAAAAGTTTGTGTTCTCGATCTCTAGGGTTTATACGTTCATTTGGTATGTAACTCGTATCGGATTTGATTCTATTTTTGCAGTGATGGCTTGTCAAGCTGTTTCAAACATTGTTAAAACCTCGCTTGGTCCCGTCGGACTCGACAAGGTATGTGTACTCTTGACTGATTCTACTGATTTTGTGACTGTTTGGGATTTGATTTAATTGGTTTCTGATTTGCATCATTTCCTAGTTTTTAATTCTAAATCTGTTTTGTTTGTTTAATTAGATGTTGGTGGATGATATTGGTGATGTGACCATTACAAATGACGGCGCTACCATTCTTAGGATGTTGGAGGTCGAACACCCTGCTGCTAAGGTATTTAATTGATTACTTACATACGTTCTTATCATCGATGTACGTTTATGAATTCTTTAGTTAAGACTGGTATCTTTTTGTTGTGACAGGTTCTCGTCGAGTTAGCTGAACTCCAGGATAGAGAAGTTGGTGATGGGACTACATCTGTTGTTATTGTAGCTGCTGAGTTGCTTAAGGTTTTTATTACTTTTTTGTTTTTTACTTGAGTTGTGGAGATTTGTCACTGCTTCTTGATAATTAATGGTCTTATACATGTATTTGCAGAGGGCAAATGATTTGGTCAGGAACAAAATTCATCCAACATCAATTATCAGTGGATACAGGGTAGGCTGCGACTTTCGGTTTTCTTATGTAGTGTCCTGCTTTACGGAAGTGTTTCGATTGTGTTCATAATTTGTGTTACTGTTGACAGCTAGCGATGAGAGAAGCTTGCAAATACATTGAAGAGAAATTGGTGACTAAGGTTAGTCCTGTTGTGATGTTCTATATTTTCGCCTCTGAGCATCTCTTTTCTGAATGTGTGTACACCATTTGAGGAAACATTAGTTTATGTGGTCATTTCTTTTTGGTTCTCTCTTTATACAAGTTTTTGTGGCAGCATAATTACGTAAGTTCTGTATGGTGCCTGTTTCTGCCCCCTTCGATTAACTACTTCTATTGCGTTTTATAGGTCGAAAAGCTTGGGAAAACTCCATTGATAAACTGCGCTAAAACCAGCATGTCCTCCAAACTGATATCTGGTGACAGCGACTTCTTTGCCAATTTGGTATGCTTCCAGATCTCTTTTCTTGGCAATCACGTGGAACTGCATAGTGTTATTAATTCCTATGTTTACTATTCGCGGTTTTGTCTGGGGGGAGTCTTTTCTACATAAGTCTGTTGACAATTTCTTGCAATACTACCCTGATCATTGCATGTTGCTGAACTGTTATAATCACTTTTTTTCCCAAGGTTGTGGAAGCCGTTCTGTCAGTTAAGATGACAAATCAGCGAGGGGAGATCAAATACCCTATCAAGGTCTGTTTATGCTCCTCTGTCAAATATTTAAACATAGCATCTGTAGTGAGGATAATAGTTTTATATTTAAACCCTTCTGCTTACGACATTGTAGGGAATTAATATTCTGAAAGCTCATGGACAAAGTGCAAAAGACAGCTATTTGTTGAATGGATATGCACTCAATACTGGCCGTGCTGCCCAAGGGATGCCATTACGAGTGTCTCCAGCGAAGATTGCTTGCCTTGACTTCAATCTTCAGAAGACAAAAATGCAGCTGGGTGTCCAAGTTGTTGTTAACGATCCACGAGAACTTGAAAAAATCCGTCAAAGGTAATTTTCACTGAATTCCTTTACATTCAAAGTACTTAGTTTTTTTTCTTCTACATATGCAATCGGTTTGCCCTCTTGATCCTTACGGGGTGTACTGGATATAGAGAGATTAAGATATCTGGCTCTATTGTACGCTTGTACTGCTTATTCTATCCATCTTCCTTGCAATTTTTTTTTAATATGTTGCTGAATATATGTTTCACAGAGAAGCTGACATGACAAAAGAGCGGATAGAGAAACTTCTTAAAGCTGGGGCCAATGTTATTCTGACCACGAAGGGAATTGACGACATGGCACTTAAAGTAAGATTGAAGATCAACAATTTTCTCTTTACCTTTACGCATTACTCAGTTTCGAAGTATTCGAGTATTACTTGCCTTTAGATTTGATTTATCTAAGTTATTGAAATCCTTGGATTCTCATTTAGTTTGCTTTTATTTCAGTACTTTGTAGAGGCAGGAGCTATTGCTGTTAGGCGTGTCCGCAAAGAAGACATGCGCCATGTTGCTAAGGCAACAGGAGCAACCCTGGTGCTTCCTCAGCTATATTTTTCAATTTTAAAAAGCATTTAAAACTAAGTTACAAAAACTAAATTGTGATTGTGAAACTTACTAGTTTTTTACTAATATCCTTTGTTCTTTTTTTTTAGGTCACCACTTTTGCTGACATGGAGGGCGAAGAAACATTTGATCCAGCACACCTTGGATCTGCAGACGAAGTTGTGGAGGAGAGAATCGCAGATGATGATGTTGTATTGATTAAGGGAACCAAAACGAGCAGTGCGGTATGCCATTTGCTCTCTGCTTAAGATCACACTCAATTGTTGACACTACTATATTACACGAAGTCAATCTTTTATTTGATACAAAGCTATCAGAGTATAGTCTAGCTTTGTCATGATTTCATAAGCTTTTTCTTCTGTTAGGTCTCATTGATCTTGAGAGGTGCAAATGACTACATGCTTGATGAGATGGAGAGAGCACTGCACGATTCTTTATGTATTGTCAAGAGGACCCTCGAGTCTAACACGGTAACATCCTTTTTACTACCTGTTAACGCTCGTTGCATTTGGTTATGAACGTCTCATATGGTTTTACTCAACACGTTGCTTCTTGTCCAACAGGTGGTTGCGGGTGGAGGTGCAGTTGAATCAGCATTGTCTGTGTATCTGGAGCACCTTGCTACAACCTTGGGCTCTCGCGAACAATTGGCAATTGCTGAATTTGCAGATGCGCTATTGATCATACCAAAGGTGCGACCTACAATCCTATTTCATCAATATATTAAAAAAAAACTATCCTTTAATCTGATCTTGTTATTCAACAATTATCATCTTATTTACAGGTGCTTGCAGTAAACGCTGCTAAGGATGCAACGGAGTTGGTAGCTAAACTAAGAGCGTACCACCACACAGCACAAACCAAGGCTGATAAGAAGCACTACTCAAGGTAATAAGCAATGTTGCTGTTTGTGTCTTCTCTTTTGAGGTCTCGCTTGAAAATATTGTTTTCTCACTGGCTTTCTGTTGGGAAAACGCAATTGCAGCATGGGACTTGACCTCGTAAACGGAACCATCCGTAACAATTTGGAGGCTGGAGTGATCGAACCGGCGATGAGCAAAGTAAAAATTATCCAGGTGAAGCACTTGACACGCTCTCTCTCTCTCACATTCTGTTTTATATAAAACCAAGCGATGTCTTAAATTTTAAAGCTTTGTTAT
This sequence comes from Sisymbrium altissimum, assembly GCA_900406495.1. Classification (NCBI taxonomy): domain Eukaryota; kingdom Viridiplantae; phylum Streptophyta; class Magnoliopsida; order Brassicales; family Brassicaceae; genus Sisymbrium; species Sisymbrium altissimum. The sequence goes on along the minus strand of OVBI01002324.1, from coordinate 12,152 downwards.
GTGACCAGTTTGCAACAGAGGCAGCAATTACCATTCTGCGAATTGACGACATGATTAAACTGGTGAAGGATGAGGGCCAAGGCGATGAGTAAGCAAAGACTCGGCTCCTCTTTGTCTGTCTTATCTTTATCGTTAGTGTGTTTTTGTCCGCATTTTCAGCACCCACCGGCTCTTTTTTTAGCTTCCTTTTGCGATGTAACAATGTAGTATCTGAAACATCCGTTTCTGTTTTTTTCGTAACTACTGTCTCGTTTTTTTACATTTAGAGAAATTTTTGCTTCTTTCGGATTAAGTGTGTACTGAAAAAGATATCAATTCGTTGTTCTGCTTTGGTCAGTCAATTTTTCTTTGTTTGATAAATCGGTGTTTACTAACACAGTCATGCGAAGAAGAAACCAAGAATCAAAAGATACTCCAATATTTACCCGTAGTTCCTACTTACTACGTACGTCTGAAACAATCGACTATATACATTCTCAATCTGCACAAGTATTCATGGACGATATGGTTCGAACACTATGGGATGAAGCCACTAACAATGCAGATCCGATGCTTGAGCCATCTTCCATGGCCTTAACAACTACGTGTTGAGCCACGTCGTCTCCCAATATATCTCTTAAAGCTTCGTCCATGTATTCTCTAAACATCTTGTAATTCGAATAGAGACCTCCTTCTACTGCCACCACCGTTCTTCTCATCATCTGCTTATCATTTTTCCTTCTTCCTCCTTCTCCTCCGCTCCCATCTCTCCCTACCTTCTTCAAGATTCCTGCAATACCTGCTGCTGCTAGCCTAGCCGCTCTGCGTGTCACTACATCGCATATCTTCACTACAAGTTTCCTCACCTTCAATGATAACTTCGATACCTGTGGTTATGAACCCGAGAGGTCAAAGCAGTTTTCGTTAAGTCCATGGGATTGGAGGTATCATCATTCATTTGCCTTTGATGATTGTGGAACAGAGGAAAACTTTACCCCTAAATGTTTCAAGATTCTTGCTACTTCATGTAACTCGGGTGTGTCATCTTCGTGCATTGCTGAGACTGAATTTGTTCTGTGATTGGAGTAACGATTAGATTTAGACATGTATACATACCACTTCGCACAATACAACTATTAGCTGCTAATATCTCAGTTTCTTAGCACTGATAATTCGTCAAAAGGAAATGTACCTTAGAACGAAAGGCGTCGATAAAATGGATGAGATGGGTCCAAAGATGTCCGACTCTTGTGACATACGAAGAATAACTCTACGGACAATGTCGCCCAGATACATCCCTCCTATCATCTTCTCAAATCCCTATATAAAAACACCCACCAAGTCATCTTCATTGCTCATTATTTACCTGATGATAAACCCTTGAAAACATGATAAACCGGAAAGAGAAAAAATGGAAGGTTAGCAAAACGTTACCATGTCATTTGAATTCAAACTCTCTGCATCCAACTCAATGTCATATAAAGTTCTTGGCAGACGAGATGACCAAAAATTTCCCCATTCCATGTTGACCACCTAACACATGAAGAGCAAAGCATTACAAGAAAAAGATCGAATAGTCTATATCAAACCCATAGGTTTCTTATGATGAATACCATGCTTCCAGAAGTTGTGCGCGGATTTTGACACTTGATTATGGCATCAGTTCGTTCGAGGTAACAGGCATTACTACCTGTTCCAAAGACAACAGCGGCAATCGTGTCTGGGTCATGATAATGTCCAAAGGACAGGGCCCCAACTGTATCATTCACCTGCTCAAACAGTGAAACTAACATCAGAACCAATCCCCATGATTCTTATCTGAGAGAGAATTTTGTGGACAGAATATAAAACAAAAAGGTTAAATTCTAAAGAACTGTAATCGATGAAGGAGAAGTTCCCCAAGGATATGATTCTTTTGCAGTTACAAAGCACTTACAAGAGCTGCAACGTGTATATTTAGCCCTCTCCTGTTTAACGCTCCTTGAAGACATTCAGCAATATCTTCCCCAGCCTAACGTAATAAAGATCAATGTGTCAAGAACCATAAGAAAAATGGTTAACTACGCTTGAGGCAGCATTGGTGTTCCCCAAACCAAACTCAAAATGCAAGAAGATGGATCAGATTATACTTCAGCAAATAACTATACACAAACTGATGGTTATACGTTTGATTTGAACCAACAATTATTTTAATTTTCATCACAGATTGAGATGATATATACTGAAGCCTTAAGAATTAACCATATAAGGCACAGAGGGAGAAAAAAGGTTGCAGAAATTTAGAACAAACCATTTCACTAATTGCAAAACCTTTGGTCCATTTGATGAGAACTCCTGAAGAGAGAGACGTTTGCTTGACTGGGAAAGAAAAAGTAAACGCAAGTTCCCTTTTTACATCTTGCGACGAAAAGGACTCGTGTCCTTCTTTCTCAACAAACCTCTGCAAGGAGGATGCGAGAAAGTCGAAGAGAACCTACAAAATCAAAACAAAACAAGTATCACTTTAGCAGTTTCTCGGATTCGAACAAGAGAATGTTGGGGGCAAGCAAAACATTAGCAGTGTTACATCGCTGGTGCTATTCAACAAAGAAGCAGGAATGCAATGTCTTTCGATATCTTGAACTTGAAGAGACGATCTTTGGCCACCCAAATGAACCCTTATGATCCTAAAGTAAGAGCCTCCAAGATGAAGTGCGTAATAAGTTCCTCTCTCACTCCTGAAGACAAAAACGACAGTGTAAGACTAAGAGGCTCGCATTGTGACAATGTAGCAACAAAAAAGACAAAAGTGAATATCTTTAATAAGAAAAACAAAAAAGAAAAAGACGAATCTGACCCATTGGGAAGATCATCGACAAAAGTGAGGAGCATTTTAAGCTTGGAGCCTCCTTCAGAGACCAAACCAGCTTGCATCTCGACAGCAATAGCATCAACCATCTGCCTCAACCTTGCCAACGGCGTCTCACACGATTCCTCCAAATCTTTCAATATCCCAACCACTCTCCTCCACTTCCTCCGACTTTTCATCCTCCTTCTCACCATCACCGTCGCCACCGTACAAGCCACAACCGCTGCCGCTGCCGTCAACATCACCGTAACCCTCCCCATCACCAAAGCAAGCGTCCGTACGACGGAAGCAAATTACAAAAAGTCTATATGTAATCAGATTGGGACGAAATGTTTGATCTGCGTAATTTTGGTCTCTTTGGTTTTTTAATTGGAAGTCGTGTCTTTGCATTGGCCCTGATCAGAGGATGGAAACTTGTCTGCAAATCCAGAGGATAATCCGATTTGTCTGCAAAATTTCTTGCCTTTTATGAACAAAAGAAACAAACTAAAACTCTCTCTCTCTCTCTCTCTATTTTTTTAAAAAATCGATCTGCGAAGTGCCAAAGATCTTTTTTTCTTTTTTCTTTTTTTTTTTTCCATTTTTTCGTCGTCTTTGAAATTCCGTCTATTGGGCTTCATGTTCCTAACCCAAGCCCAGTACTGACAAAGCGGTAACAGATGGTACACTGACAATCGTACATGATGAGGCAGAATGGACTCTCATTAACATATGGCCAAGCAAGACCCACGGTCATCGCTTCGGAAATCATTCTTTTTTTACTATGGAACATTTGAGGTTGCTCTTCAGCTACCTTCTACTCGGTAAATGAGTTGATGGTCCAATTTCTCCATACAAGAACTCGTCTTGTTAATTTACAAACGTATATAGATAAGATAATTGTGTAGCTTCTAAATGAACTTATGTCATACGTTCAAATAGTTTGGGACCTATAAACTGATGCATATAAACCGTTGACTTATGTTCTTGTAGGTAAATGGAGTGTTGGCTGTTGTAACACTAGCTACCCAGCTTGGCCTTTGGTGGTGAGAAACGCGTACTTCTTTTAATGACTTTGGTTTGGAATATGTATGTTTACACAATTACACCACAATTTCTCTCTGTCTTGTCATCCAAAACTACATATATATAATCTATTTTATACGTATAAAGGGTCATGTTGCACCTTCGTCAACCTTTTCTTTTCACAGTATCATAAGTCATTTTGACCAAATTCTTAATGAATTTGACTGAAAATTTTGAACCCTTTTTCTTGGCTATCAAATGCTAAAAAATAATTGTTGAACTCTTTGCAACTTCTTCTTTTTCTTCTTTGTGCAATAATATCATGCAATCAGCAAGTGAGTTAAACTTACCATACATGATATATCCTCTCCTTTTTTTTCCCTGTCATCAAGGTTCTCTGTCAAACCTAAATCATAGAGAAAAAAAAGTTCTTTTTTGGTCTGATAAAGGATTTTTTTTTCTTTTAATTTACATATAGACCCTTTAATTTAAAAAGCCAATGAAAGGACCCAAAAAATAGGGTTAAATGCTAAAAAGTAAAAAACTATGTTAGCAAATTTGAAATTACCGTATTAAAGAAAAAAAAAACGCTTTAGAGGGTTTTAATTAAAAAAAAACCCCTTTGGTTTTACAGCAGTTGTCGTCGTCAAGGCGTCAGAGAAAGTCTCTCTCTGGTGTTGTCTGTCTTGGGTTTAACTGAAATATGCAATCTGGCGGCGATTACGGCAATGGTTTCCACGGTGACCATCACCGCGAGCTTGACTGGGAAGACAAGCAAGTCCCCGGTCTCAGCTCTTTTGGCCGAGCCAAGAGGCGCACTCGCGGCGGACCTCGTGACCCTCGTGGCGGTCTCACCAATGGGGCTAGGGTTTCCGACCAGCTCGCCGACCAGAAGTCACTGGAGACTAAGGAATCTCCTCCGCCTTGTACCGACTTCGATGTTGCCTATTTTCAGTCCTATGCTCACGTTGGGATTCACGAAGAGATGATCAAGGTAACTGCTTTCGCTTCTTCCTTGCTTTGCTTTATCATTCTTCACCTACGTGAGCTTTAAATTAGAAGTTTTATATTGAATTCTCTTTGGTTTCGGAAAGTCTCGCTCTTTTTTTGCTGGAGCATTGGTTTATCTAGTCCATCTTCGAACTCGATCCAGCTTATGTCTTGATGTATATAAGTTATTGTTTTTGAACCAAATTGGGTTTTCCTGTTCGGTTTTTCTCTGTTGCTCAAAAAGAAAACTTCAGTGTCTGCAGAAAATTTGACTGAAGTTTTTGTTTAGATGTGTCAAATTAAGCTTGTTTTGTGTCTTCATCTTCTTAAACCAGTCATTCATTGTTCTCTCTGCAGTCTGCTGTTGTTCATTTGGATTTCTCACTTCTTTGTTGAATGTTATTGGTTGATACAGGATCGGGCAAGGACGGAAACTTATAGGGAAGCTATAATGCGGCATCAGAGCTTAATCCAAGGCAAGGTAATGCTCTCTCTCCTTTCTGTTATTTATCGAACGATGCTCTTTTATATCTTCGCAATTGATATTGAAGAAGATTCAAAGTGGGACTGTTGTTTAGTTTCTGGTTAGCCTGTGTTAGGATTCGATTCCTTTGTGTGAAGAAGACTGTTTTTTATTATGTGGTAGTTTAGTATTTTTTTTTTTTTGAAAACCAATTGCTGCATCGATTGCTTGTAACAGGTTGTGGTGGACGTTGGCTGTGGAACAGGCATCCTTTCAATCTTCTGTGCTCAAGCGGGTGCAAAACGGGTATGAGCTATGTGTAGATGGAACTTTATTATTAAACATCGTGAAAAATGTAGCATTTATATATGGATATTAAGTTTTTTTTTCTGTGTCTGTTGTCTTTATATGTTCCATAGACCACAGGGGTAAACCACTACTGTTAATGTGTTTCTTACAAAAGTTAATTTTCTTACAGGTGTATGCTGTAGATGCAAGTGATATAGCAACCCAGGTATTATTCAGTAACTTGGGCATAAACGATTGCTCTTGATCATCTCTTCCCTAGCATCTATTTTCTGCAGCTTTCGTGAAGTGACGAGATTGGCCATTTCTTATCATCAAATGTTAATGGCTTGGAAAATTTCCAGCTGAAATAGTTTGGGATTTCAATAAAACATATTGTCATATGTTCAAAAATTTGAACTTGGAATAGGAAAGGAGTTCTTCGATATAATGTGTTGCATGTTGCCTTTGGTTGGAGTATGTTTAGGGTGTGATGATAGTATGTATTGTCCTGAAATTTTCACAGTTAAGTTGACCCTAACCTAGACTTTGTATGTATTTTAATCTAAATGTAAATCTATTCATTGCTTCATGGTTTGTATCACCCTTGACATCAATCAGATCAAGAAATCTTGAGAATGTTTCTGAAATATTAGGCTCTGTGAAGTTGATCTAACTAACTTAGAATTTATTACGAGTCTGGTGTTTTAGCTCTGCATATGATATTCATTTGGTTTTTGTTCCCTATCAGAGTTTAAGTGCTTTTGTGAACCGCACTAATGGCTTCTATTCATCCTTTGGTTTTCCTCCTAATACCACCAGGCAACGGAAGTTGTGAAAGCCAACGGTTTAGCTGACAAGGTCATTGTTCTGCATGGGAGAGTGGAGGTAAATTCTTTCCTATGATAAAAGTTTGCCCTGATATGTCAGATATGCTTAAGGTTGATGTCTATATAAGTTGCAAAAAGATAAATCGGTGTCCTTATAGAAAGATGCGAAAGTAAATGAACGAGATGAAGAATTTGGGATACTCTATACCTCTACACCGCTATTGAGATAGATTGGTTGGGTGCAACAAATATCCAAGTTTGTATGCGAACCCTCATATTGTTTTAATTCTTCTTTTGCTGTTACGTTCTTCAGGATGTTGAAATCGAAGAGGAGGTGGATGTTATAATTTCAGAGTGGATGGGTTACATGCTCTTGTATGAGGTTATTTCCTTATCTTGTATATCTAATTTCTTATGTTGATGTCCAAATGATAACCTACAGAATTATTAATTATCCTTAATTATCCCTGGTCTCTCATTCTCGTATTATGTTTTTTGATGTGATGTAGAGTATGCTGGGAAGTGTTATTACAGCTAGAGATCGCTGGTTGAAGCCTGGAGGTTTAATTCTCCCATCACATGCAACAGTATGATTACGATCCCTGCAAATATTATATCATTAAAGTATGCTCTAATGACTTTTGGAAACAAGGCAACCTTTGATATGTTGTTATTTACTTCCTGTTGACAGTTGTACATGGCACCTATTTCACACCCTGACAGATACAGTCACAGCATTGATTTTTGGCGCAACGTTTATGGAATTGATAGTAAGTATTATATCAACTTGGACTTCGGGACAATTATTACGTTAAATTTGATTGGTATACTAGTTAAAGTTGAGTAATGATTTCTCAATGTAATGTGGATGTGATGTTTCTAATAAGCTTGCCATATCCCACACCATGAATTCATGATAGGCGGGGAGTTTGACATTTCCTAGACAGAGTAGATTAATAATAATAGGTCAATGTGATAGCATTTATGACTTTGATAGTCCTGGTCCTTGGCTTCAGGGAGTAAACATGTGGCATTACCTAGTCATAAGGGTCAATTGAAATGTTTGCTTCTCAGTCACCTTCACATTGGGGAACTTGTACTCGAGAATCAGATAAACAGTCAAGTTTTATAAAGTGAAAAAGAAGCACCTCAGAGTAAGGTTTCAGTAATGATTTTTGATGTCCTTTGCAGTGTCTGCAATGATGCAATTAGCTAAACAGTGTGCGTTTGAAGAACCTAGCGTGGAGTCCATATCAGGCGAGAATGTTATAACATGGCCAGAAGTGGTATTTCCTCGTTCTATGAATGCTTGTTACTTCCTCTAATCTCTTTGAGCTCTCAGCTATGTTAACTGTGCTGCTGAGTGAATATCTATCCATATTATTACGAAGTAAATCAAATACCAGACTACCCGCTATATTTTACATAGAGCATTTAAAATGCAGGTTAAACATATAGACTGTCAAACAATAAAAATCCAAGAGCTAGAGTCCGTTACTGCAAGATATAAATTCAAGTCAATGATGAGAGGTATATCACTTTCCCTATATCAATTATTCATGCGTTTGTGTTCGTCGTAGAGAGAAGATACTCTTGCTTCCTTTCTCTTTCTGTGCTGAGACTTTTTCCTTTTCTTGTTGTAGCTCCAATGCATGGTTTCGCATTTTGGTTTGACGTTGAATTCAGCGAACCGGCCTCTTCGCCTGCCAAGAATACTAGTGCAACAAGTGTTGCTAGTGGTTCTTCATCAGTGAGTCCTTCTAGAGAAGTAAACCAGAAGAAGCGGAGTAATCCGAGTGATGCACTCGTGTTGTCCACCTCTCCTGAGGCTCCTCCAACGCATTGGCAGCAAGTAAGACCATGTTTTTGCATATACTTCTCTCAATTTCTTCGACTCTCTGTCTTTTGCTTTCCAGTAAATTGGTTAATATCAGAGGTAGTTGGTCTTATATTAAGAGGATCAATGATGATACTATACAGTATAAAATTTGCTTTCTGTCTCTGCTTATGTTATTGAAAAAGTAGCTTACACTTTTGGTGTTAAACCACGTTTCTTGGACAGACGATTGTATATTTCTATGACCCCATAGACGTAGAGCAGGACCAAGTTATTGACGGTTCCGTTACTCTTACTCAAACTAAAGAGAACCGGAGATTCATGAACATCCACCTCGAATATTCGTGAGTAAACCATCCAACTGTTTTACCCTTTTTACTTTTTCGAGTTCCACCAATGTTTAATCTTGCGGTTTATGCAGCTCGGCTGGCCGTTCCTTTGTAAAAGAGTCGGTAATGCGTTAAAGAAGGCGAGATTCTCTGACAATATCTCCTTACCTTAGAAGCCCTGCGTTTAGTCTCTTCTGCTAAGGCGATCATTAGCCCAGAACCGAGATTTGAAGACATTGGCAAACACAAGCTATTTTTAGTTCTTGTAAGAGTATTTAGGTTTAGATCAGATGGAAGCAATTATAGGACTTGTTCTTGAGGCCATTTTTAGCTTCTTCTTACTAGTAATTCAGCATAACACACTTCTCTATGAGTGCATTTGATTTATCATGCATATTTTATTGGTACTTTGTGTAACCTAATACACCAAGGTCGAAATATTCAAATTTGTGTTTAAAATAATTTTATCCTCGTTAATTAGATAAATTTTTAAAATTATTTTAAATTCGAGTGTGACCATATGAAATATTTGTAGAAACAAATTAGTGTTCTTGTAAGAGTGTTTATTATTATTACGTCAACTATATTAATTTTAATATATGAAAAATCAAATGAATTTGCCTATCGTGAGGTGTCCTACAAAAAAAAACACCCCGACCGATCCTAGTTGCTTCGTACAATGCTTTGATTATGACTCTATATGAGTCCAAAGCACCTGATTCAGAAGTGAGTTATTGTAAGAGAATGGAAGGCGCTTTGTTTATGACTCTATATGAGTCCAAAGCACCTGATTCAGAAGTGAGTTATTGTAAGAGAATGGAAGGCTGACGGTGTTTCCCCTGCTGGATTAACTTACGCAATCCTTATAAATGGCTATTGTCAAAGAAATAGAGTGGAGAAAGCTCTGTTGCTTCTTGAGGAGATGGATGAGGAAGATCTTCCAACTTTTGCTGCAGTGTTGCAGATTCACAAAGTCGATAAGATACGAGGCAGGAAATGAGCTATCTAAGGAAAAAGAAGAGAATTTCGGAATTGTAAGTTGTCGAGTTTATGCGGTCATGATCAAACATTTTGGGAAGCGTGGAAAGCTCATGGATCTCTTCAATGAGATGATGAAGTAGGACCAAGAAGAAAGTGGTCCTGATGTCTACGCTTACAATGCGCTTATGTCAGGGATGGTGAAGGCTGGTATGATAGATGAAGCTAATTTGTTGCTTAGAAAGATGAAAGAGAAGGGCTGCATCGCGGATGTGAATTCACATAATCATCTCGAATGGGTTTGCTAGAACAGGTATGCCAGAGCGGGCTATAGAAATGTTTGAAATTATGAAGCATTATGGGGTTAAGCCTGACGATATCACTTACAATACTCTTCTTGGATGTGCTAAGGAGGCTGCAAGAATGATGAGAGAGATGAAAGATGAAGGCTTTGTGTATGATGCCTTCACTTACTTATCTATACTTGAAGCTGATGGCAATGTGGATCAAAATCATTTGCAGCAAATGGTGAGTTTGTTGGTTTTTCATCTTCGTAGGCTTATGATGAGTTAAATCTTTATATACTGTTTTTTTTTTTCTTTTCTTATATGTGTTTACAGCAATCCAGGTTCGAGACAATGTTGGACTCCTTCACCACAAAGAATATCCTTTCTCTAGTAGTCTAATAGAAGGAAACTTGGTTCTATTAGGATATACCTTGAAATTATGATCATATATCTGAGAGAGTGAATGGTTTTGTATATAGAATTTACCATCATTTGTGAATTTTGGATCAACAATTTGTGTCCATCACATTTTCTGTTTTTTTTTATAAAAAAAGTTTCATTTATATAACCTGTGTAATCTCCTTGACTTTGTGGGAAGCAGGATCAATGAACACGAGCAAAGCATCGATGACCTAAGAGCTGAGATTGGTGTACAAGGCACTCCTCCTACTCCTTCCATCTCCAAATCAGACGATGAACCTAAGACACCCCCGCTGGTTCCGTTAAAAAAGGGTTCATGCTCANTTTTAAGCGCTTTTTTTTTTTTTTTTTTTTTTTTGGTAAATAAAGCGCTTGTTCAAGGAATCAAGTTACACAAAAGAATTATAGATTCGGCTATGACTGATTTCCTTACTAGTAATCGATATAACGATACCGAGTAACCAAAAATTTTATCTTCAAATTATATACCTCGGCGTGAGAGTTTCATTAGATGAGCCGTTAATACAATTTTGCTTCTCATTGTTCCATTCTTTCCTTCTTACTTTTCTTTTTCTATGCAAAATCAAAACAAACTAAATAAAGAATTTCACTCATGTTAACAGCAATTTCCACAATGCCGACTTACTCAGCCGTTACCTACTATCACCGCATGCATTTTCCTCCGCTGGATTTCAATATGCAGTCCTGAGCACTTGGCCATGCAAACATCATGGCCATAATAGAAACCATTTCTATTTTCCTTTAATTTTTTAATCTCCATTTATCTTTTTTCTTTTCTAAAAAACTATATGAACTATAAAAACATTCACAACACTAATAAAATTCCAAAATTAAATAGTTTATTTAAAAATATATATATTAAAAATACATTAAAACCAATATATTTAAGAGAACAAGAGATTGATAATCTTACCATACTTATTACTGGGGTAGTGTTATTATATATGTATTTTTATTCTAAATGTTATAATGTGTGTATTATTAAGAATTTCATTTTATTCTTTTCATGGATCTCCTCAGAAAATAGATACCAAAGCTTTTGGAAAGTTTTTCCAAGATTGAGAAAATAGATATTTAAGTGTAAGATCTATAATGTAAGTATTCACTAAAATTCTAGAGTCTTTAATGAATATTCAATTTTTCAAGTTTCGTTTCCATAGATGTGATGGTGTATTCAAAATTATTTTAAATCACTTTGTACAATCAATATACCATGTTTTTTCCCCAAAAGATTGGTTTTAAAATTCTAAACACTACAAAATTCTAAAAACATCTAACAAAATGTTAAAATCAAACATTTTTTTGGTTAAAATATTAAAAAATATATATATATTAGTTAATTTATTTTACAAGTTTTATCACAATTTGTATTTCCAATTTCATAATACATAAATGAGAAATTATCAGAGTTGCTTTCCAAAATATTGATTTTGATATGTATCAAGCATATATTGGGTAATAAGTTCTGCATAAATATTTTGTGTTTATGTCTAATTTTGGTGAAAGTTGGTATGACTAAAAAATCTGTTTTGAGGTATGAAAACATGGAAGAATGCTACAGAAAATTAAAAAAAAAACATTATGTTAACTTGATGAAAAGATTATTGAATCGGTGATAAAGTTCTTCTCTGCCACTATAAGACATAAATTAAATCGGCTTTGGCAGAATCATGAGATTTAATAATCTAGAATCTATAATCTAGTATATATATATTTTATTATATTTTAATTATATATACACAAAACCATCGTGATATTTAGTGGGGGTTATTGGTTTATGTATTTTAATGGATTTCAAAATCTGAATGAAATCCAGTGTTATTAGTTTTATAATTTTATAATCCATGTTAAAATCATGTGTTATTGGTTTTATAATTTAT
>OVBI01002323.1:0-21340 GCA_900406495.1 Sisymbrium altissimum | reverse complement strand
TAAGCATCTAGGTCGGAAATGTTTTATAAGGTTTTATAAAAAATCTATACAGAACCCAGATTTTTAGAGTTTCCGTTGGAAAACTTAAAAGGAAATGAAACCATATCTAAGGAAATCTGTATATAATTTTGTGATTTTAATAATCAATTTAAGATCTACGCAGAGGATCTAACCTGAGAAATAAAGTTCTCCAGCTGATCTGTATCCATGATCTCCGGAAGAATCGCAAATTTCTCCGCAAGAATCGCAAATTTCTCCCGAAGAATCGCAAATTTCTCCGGAAGAATCATTTTTTTTTCTTACGATGAGAGGAAACTGTTTTTCCGGGGTTTCTGGGTTTCTGTGTTCATTCCAATAATTAATGAAATAATTACGGTATATAAAAAACCGTGTCAATCCCATCTTAATTAAATTTATAAATTATTATAAAATATCTCACACGTGTTAATCCAATGACGTAAAAATGTTTTTAAGTGTTTTATAAGGCATTATAAAATCATAGTAAACTGGTACCGTATATAAAGACTTGTATGTTTTATAAGGCATTATAAAATAGGTTTTATGAAAAAGGTTTATCCATCTTTGTAATGTATATAGATTTTATAAACCCTTATAAACGTTTTATAAACCTTTATAAAACATTAAATTATAAGGCAACATAAATAGATTTTATAAACCCTTATAACCGTTTTATAAACCCTTATAAAACAGTAAATTATATGGCATTATAAAGTTTTCTAAAGGCTTTGCTTTTTATAAGGTTCTATAAATTTATTTATAATGACTCGTCATCTTAGGCTTTCTAGTTCTGTGTAATAAACATGATTACCACCACCTGATTTATCTTGATCCTTACCTGTGATAAGTATTTCCAAGAATAAGATCACATCTAAAGAAAATCTTGTAATCTTCTATTTTTATAAAGCTTTTTAAGAATTTTGATAAGTTTTATAAGACCTTATAATATCTGGGCAATGAACCCTAACACAAGCTTTTACAATTCTAGAATTGTGATTACGACCAAGCATGCACAAAATCTTAAATCGAGACTTCATCTACCTCAATTATATTGATTCAACACAATAAATTGGCTTATATCATTATTCCGGCGAATTCATCATCATCGAGCCATAGAGGTTACAAGCGGCGGAAGCGAAAGTACAGAGAAAGAATCGCTTCAGAGATTTTGTGCCTTCAAGATTGATAACGAGGAGATTCATTCGAATCGATTCAGAGAACGAATCGCTTCAAAGAACAATCAGTTCAGAAGTCGAATCAGTTCTGAAGAACGGCGAAGAAGGTGAGATTTTGGCAGAACCAACGAAGAAGATGAGAGAAGGGAAAGGGGTAATTTGGACTTTAACCAACTAAAAAAAGTGTAAAATTGAAAATAGAATTCTTTAATGTGCAAAAGTGAATAGGTGTATGATGGAATATGTATTTATGTAAATCTCCCAATTAAAAATAATAATCATTGTATCTAAAACTTTTAATAAGTTTTCGATTTAAATATAAAAGGTAAGCATCACTAACCGTTTTCAATAATAGTAAATAAAATTAGAGCTAAAACTTTAACGAGATATTAATTTTTAAGTAAAAATAAATTATACTCATATTTTAGTATATTATTTTAGCTATATATACTCATATTTTAGTATATTATCTTAGCTATATAGTTTAATATGTTTTTTTTTTTTGCTACAATAAATATTGTCAACCAATATTTCTGTGAAAATTTATATAGTAAAGAGAGAGTTACATTATAGAGTTTGCATTACAAATAGAAACATTTTAATGTTAAAGAGATACTTATAAGGTATGAAATACAAAATTTACCCAAAAAGCAAAAGTAAATTGATTTCTTTTTCTTTTTTTCACATCTTTTTATATTAATTGTACACTATTCTTTTCTTTTTTTTATATTTTATTTTGGTATTTTTTATTTTTTCTGAAAAATATAAAGTAAATTTTATTTTAAAATATAAATGATAATATTATTTCCTATAATTTGATATCCGTTTTCATATATTTTAGTTGTTTATAGAAAAATTATTATTGACATTCTTTTCTCTTTTATATTTTATTTTTAATTTTTCATTTTTCTGAAAAATATAAAGTAAATTTTGTTTTATAATATAAATGATAATATTTTTTCCTATAATTTGATATTCATTTTCATATATTTTAGTTGTTTAAAAAAAAATATTATTCACAAAATTTTGTGGACACGAAAATTTTTATGGACATGACTGTGTAGATACTAAATCATGTACATGATAAAATAGAACCATATCATGAAGATAACTAAAATATGTACATATAACATCGTAGATACCAACTCGTGGACATGAAAACATAGATATTAAATTGTGAAGATAACTAAGGCTTTGATTGGTAACTTGCGGAATGGCGGAATTGCGTTTGCGGAATGGCGGAATTGTGTTAAGTTACTCAGGACTCGTTTTTTGCGGAATACATTTTCCTTTGTATTTTCATTCCGCAAAAACGCAGACTGCGTTTTTACGTTTTAATTTTCATTCCGTGATTTTTTTTTGATTGGTAAAATACTTACGGAATCGCGTCTAAAAACGCAATTCCGCCATTCTGCAGGGTACCAATCAAAGCCTAAATTAGTGGAATTCTTCCATTTAAAAATATGTTAAGGCAGATTGGTAATCTGTGTCCACTAATCCATGTCCACATTCACGTAAAATGAAAAATGTTGAGGGAAAGATGAATGGTACTACAAAATAGGTCTAACATAGTTGTGAATGTAGGCACAAAATATTTGTTGTTATCCACACAAAAGTATTTAGGTTTAGTGTGACCATATTTATAAAATTTATTGGTCATGAGAACCTATATGTGTGTCCACAAGTCTGTATCCATTTTTTTGGTTTAATATGTGTTCCACGGGAAGATGATTTTTACATAAATGTATAATATCTACAAACATGTCCAATATTTTGTGTCCATATTATCGGGATTTATGGACGGTTGTAATTTATTAAAAATCATTTATAAATATCTAAAATATATTAAAATAGATATCAAAATATAAAAAGTATTTATAGATGTAATTTTCTCTATAGTAAATAAATATATTTTAGGTAAATTGCATCCCATATACATCGTCGAAACCATAATTAGTAAAGTACCCTACTATCTTCTTTTGTAACTATTCATCAATTAATAATCCGAATTTGCCCTACTCCCCTATTTTCAATAGGCGCACCTAGCGTATATCATGAAGATTGTCTGAAAGATTTTATTATATTTACTCATAAACAAAACCGAACAGTCCTGTCAGCACTCTTCAGACATTGATAAAGTTTACCTTTCTTGCTTTCTCCGCAGATGAGAACAGTTATTTTCCGAGAACAGATATTTTCCGGTGATCGGCATCTACAAGTTCGACAAATATGGTAACATCTCGTTTGAACTGTATTTTAAATTGTGGTTACCGGACGTGACGACTATATAACAAATTGTGAATCATATTCAGATGGAACCTATATCTTTGCCATAAAGGATGTTCGCCGAAGGGGAAGGACCAAATCGTGAAAGGGTAAATAAGTATCAAAAGGCGAAGCGTCTCGAGTCTCTTCTTAAAGCGTTGGATCCAGAAGAAGTTCAATTTTTTCGTAACTCACCATTTCAACACATCATCGGAACCAACGAGTTGCCATCTTTCTAAGCCAGTTTTGGGTAGTACATAATTGTCCGACTACTTCCGGTGAACAAGAAATACGAGGTGTGGTTTCTTTTCGCCGGGAGACCCGTCCGGATGTCGCTGAGGGAGGTTGCCATCGTCACGGGACTCAATTGTGGCAAAATACCCAAAAAACACTCGAAAAAGAAGAAGAAAAATCCTGTTACGGTCAAACCTTACTGGCCTGACCTATTCGGCACCCTCAAGACATGCACTGTTGATAGAGTCATCGAGATGCTGAAGAAGAGAAGAGTGAAAGACAAGGAGACACGACTGAAATTCGCTTGCCTTGCAATTACATCCGCTATGCTAATGCCAACCTCTCATTTTCCGAAGATCATCAATGAGCATGTCGAGCTTATTAGACAGTTGGATGAGTTCTTAGCCTATCCTTGGGGACGTGTTGCCTTTAATATGATAGTTACAAGAATTAAAGGGAAATATGAAATTGCATTGTCCGAGACGACAGTTGCTTTATGAGGATTTGTTCTTGGGATTCAGCTTTTTATGATTTCAGCAGTCCCTGCTTTGATGGAAGTAGTCCAACTAAATAATTCATCATCGTGTTCCGAAGCTGACACTGATTCTGATGAAGACATTGATGAAGATGCTGCAGCAACTTCTGTATTGGAAGAAAGAGCAACAACTGCATCCCAGACAATTCAAACTCAAAAGAGATTGGGTTTGAGCCCTGGTCACGCGAAAGCCATCGATAAGGAAAGCAAGGTAACCATTACTTTTGCAAGTTAAATGGTTTGTTAACGTTCAGTATAACAGTTTTCGGAATACTATATATACTTGAAATGTAAACTTCATTTTATCGATTTAATCGCCATCATCACAATCGGCCTATTAGTAACAAACACTTCATATCTTAAATACATGTCTGTTATATACCATTCATGTGGTCAACTTAACTATATTTGGGTTGAGATTGTATTCCAACTGGGGCTGAATCTTTTTCATTGATATTCCATTCTCTGTCTTACACAGGTCGTTGGTCACTCGATTTTACCGTCTGATGAAGCAGACTCCCTTGCTGTAGTTGACTTTGGCTGGTCTGATGAGGAAGATGACGAGAAAGTTGACAATATAGTCCGGTTAATTTGTACTGGTTTCAAATTTCACAAATCAATCTTTACGGGAGGAATTACGATGCCATAACTTGCTCGTCTGAAGGCGGAGAAGTCCAAAAAGGAAAAAGAAGCCAAAGAAAAAAAAAGAAAAAGAAAAGATGCAGGAAGGTTTGGTGGAAGGACAGAGAAGGACAGAACCAACCCAAACAAGTTCAGCCGTTCAGCTCGATCATCAGTTTATATCAAACATAATATCAAAAGAATTCAGTCAGAGAATGGGAGATATGAGAGCTCATCTGAAAGAAGCCAGCAGGGGGGTCGAAGGACGACTGAAAACGGTAATTGCAGATCATATTTTATCGATGCAAGAGTCAGTCATAGCCGCCATTTTAGGTTCCGTTCAAAGAGAAGGTCCCCAGTTTGGCAACTCAATCTGTAGGAATCAGGCAGTCCAATGTCATTGTAACACGACCATTCCCGACGAGGGTCCTACATTCAACCAAGCCGCTTCCACCACTGTAGATAGCATCTTGCAGGAGCTTAACCCAACTGCTGTCGTGAACGAGGTATTGTACAGTTCAATTATCATTTCCTTGTTCGAGTTATTATATGTGCGTGAACGTGTTGTTAATGTATTTCATATCAGAATCCGCAGAGCACTGCAGCTCAAGCAGAGGAACCTGAGCTGGAACGGTCAGATTCAGTTTTGGGTCATAATAATGATTTAGAACCTCAACAAGGGAACCTGGAAAATGTAAGATAGTCACCTTTATGTACTATTATGGTTTAAGTTATTGGCTAATATAACATGCCAGTTATACTAATTTTTGAACACATGTTTTCAAAAAAAAATTTCAATCTAAATTCTCTCTTGGATTGTCTCAGGACGACGTCGAACGACCGACTATTGTTTCTAATCTGATTGCGGATGATAAATCCCATGAACGCTATATAAGTCCATCACAAGAAGAACAGGTACAGAAACCGTTTATATTACCTTTATGTCAAATCGATACGGTTAATGTAACCGGTAGATGATACATAACTTATTAACGTATCCAACTTTTATATTGGATGTTACTTAACTAACAGTAACCAATATTTTTCTACTTATATGTCACAGGAGGACGGAGATGAAGGAATACAAACTAGAGACGGTCTTCCCGACGCTAGCCCGATTGCCAATTCAGAGTCCACGGCCGAAGATGAGGAGGTACCATAATTTAATGCACAGTCCCTAGTACATGTTAATATATATATTAGCATACACCTACCTTAGTAGCTTGAATATTGTTTCTATATCGCGGTTTCATGCTCATAATTCCCTTCAATGTATAACAGTTAGACACACCACCATCATTTTGCTGATTCAGGCGCATGCAATAGGTGGGATTGATGGATGCAAGTCCATCACTCAAGAATCGCTTTTACTTAAATCGAAGGAGTTTGCTGTTATGATGTTTGAGAAATTAGCAGGCAGTCTATCAAACTGATTGACACACCATGGTGATGTTCTTCTTGTGACGGTTGTCCTTTCTTTGTAAGTGTCAATATTTCTTATATTTGGTTGTCATGAACCCACTAATGAATCGTTCTAATATTTGTTAGCGACGTAGCTTTAGGATACATTTAATATTATCTGTTATATTTAAAACTATCTTGTACCATTGTTTGATGCGGCTACCGATAATGTTGAATGGCATGGCCCCCGGTTTGTCCTTTCAAGTGACCGGCTTGTTATTTTCATAAGAGGAACATGACAAGGGAATGGCATCTATATATATATATATATATATATATATATATCAATTGAATGAGGTGTAGTATTATTGTTGCTTCAATGAAAAAACCACAAGTGTGGATGTATAGGATACAGAAAATGTTTCATGTTATTTGTGAAAATTAACGTTCTATGCATATTTTTATCCAACATTTTTAAGTGTAATCGAATGCAGAAGGTATTCGTCCTTGAAATCCTCCCCGATTGGGTTTAGTAGTAACTAATTAATGGTGTCATGGGGGTGGTCCCTTTATTTTTTGGGTCTACCACGTGAATGACCTAAAATGATAAAAATTGAATGAGGTGTAGTAATTTTGTTCCTTCGTTGAGTACACCAAAAGTTTGAAAGGTTAGTGATGAGATCCCACAGCCGGACTCAACCGGGACGATCATAAGGCCACCGAACATACCGAGCATGAACAATCGACCGCGGACCAGATCGGGTCAAAGAATCATGACCGAGGACTTTAACCGAGCTACCGAGGGGCTTCTAAGTCAGATGAAGGTTTGTAAACTCGTGGATCAATTTTTGGGCTTGACCATCGATGTGGATCACGGACCGCAACCCATGACCATTTCGTCTCGGACCGGACCGAGCCAATTGGACGAAAGCGTGAAGACTGGCCCGATAAATCTGCCCATCTTCAGCATTCAGCCCGTCAAGGACTAATGATGCACCGAGACACCATCTAGTCCACATGCACCGAGCAACCAGTTAATGTTAGTATTCAATACGATTATATCGCGGACTAATGAAGTTTCCTTTTGTGTTTTCCTTTGTTGTAATTGTCTTTGAGTATTTCGGGCAACTTGTATTCCACCCATCTAATTTTCGAACCATTGTAATTTATTTCAAGACCCCACGAAGGCAACATCTGCGTCGGCTCCCTTTATAAGTCCCCTCTTTGCAGACATGTATTTTCAGAATTCATTAATAAGAAACCAGCGTATTCTCTTCAAAGAGTGTATTTTGCCTTAGCCAAAAACCGGGTTTTTGTCTTAAGGTGTTACCGATCTTATCAAGCTCCTTCCACCGAGCTTGTGGCGATCTTCGATCCCCCTGTTCATTGTTTCATCGTTTCCAACTCATCGAAAAGAGCCGGACGGCCAGCCGATCGAGAAATCGAGATTTCCGAGTTATCGGAAATCATCGAGACGCGTCCCGTACCGCATCCCGGAGATCACCGTGCTGCGTCTCGAGTCATCGAGTCATCCTCGATATCCGATCACATCTTGCTTCCATCACCCCGCGTCCCGATCCACCTACCACCGCATCCTGATACCACCACCCGCGTCCTGACAGCATCATCCGCGTCTCGATCCATCCTGCCGCATCCCGTTGTCAACACCCCGCGTCCCGAGCCTCTCGTATCGCGTCTCGGTCCTTTGTACCATGTCCCGAGCCTCTCGTATCGCGTCTCGGTCCTTCGTACCATGTCCCGAGCCTCTCGTATCGCGTCTCGGTCCTTCGTACCGCGTCCCGAGAGACCCCACCGTGTCCCGACTCCGCCTTCACCGCGTCCCGATTAGCTCGCCCCGCATCCCGATACTATCACCACCGCATCCCGAGTGACCTCACCGCGTCCCGATAATTCTCATACCGCATCCCGATAGTCTCGTACCGCGTCCCCACCACTTGATTCACCACCCACGGTCCTAGGATCGTATCATCTTGGTATCAGAGCTTCAAAAACTCTTGACCCAGGTTTATTCAATCCGAATTCTTTGTTTAATTTCAGTATCTTCATTGTTCTTCATTCATACAAATAAAAAAAAAAATTATTACATCTAGCACCGCATACATAGTTCTTGTCAGTCATTTGCATTAGGTCAAATTTATTTCACTTTCCATATTTGTTTCATCCGCGCATCACCATTTAAAAAAATATATATATATCTTGCACTTTCTTTATTTGCTTCATCCGCATCTTGCCATTTAATTTCAATATAAAAAAACATATATCTTGCATCCCTTTCGTTTCTACCTTAATCGTTTCTCTTTTCTTTTGTCTTCGGATTACCTAGCCTTTCTCTGCATTCTTTTCATGTACATCGATGGGAGAAGCCGAGCCAACCAACGCTCAGCTACTCGCCGCTCTCACAGCTATCCAAACGCGACTTGAACGTCTCGAGCAACGCTGAGATGCCGAGAGCGGCCTGTCCGATACCGACAGTCAGACCGGCCCCGATGGACCACGCGATGGCCCCGACCACCCGCGACACGGTCCCGACCAACGCCGCTGTCCCGACCAACGAAACAACGGCCACGACAGAAGGCACGACCGAGGGAGACACCGCGACCGCGACGAGGAGCAGCCTTGGCACGGAAGCAAGGACCTCCAGCTCTCACCGCCGATCTTTGCTGGCAAGATCGACCCCGAATCTTACCTTGATTAGGAGAGACGCATGGAATACATCTTGGAGTACTACAACTACTCCGAAGCAAGGAAGATTGCTCTGGCCCAGCTCAACTCACCGACAATGCCCTGGCTTGGTGGGATAGAGATGTCACGGACCGGAGGAGACGCCACCTTCCTTCCATCACCACATGGGATGAGATGAGTTTCCAGCTCCGGAAACGCTATGTTCCGGCCTACTACCACCGAGATCTTAAGAAAAGATTCCGGAAACTCACCCAAGGAACCAAGACCGTCAAGGAGTACTTCGAAGAATTCGAAACCCTTACCAACAGGCTTGAAGTCCAGGATTCCCCGGAGACTCTTATGGCCCAGTTCCTCGATGGACTTCAGGAACGTATAGCCCGCAAAGTGGAAAGACAACCGTACCAGGCCCTGGATGAGTTGCTGCACTTAGCCATACAAGCCGAGCAATACATCAAACGCAAGGTTGCCACCACCAGCCGACCCAGAGCCCCCTGGACAGCACCCACGCCTCAGCGCAGCATCGACAAAGGCAAGGCACCCGAGATTGACCTGAAGGCTAGGCGACCAGTCCCCGACCCCGGCAAGGCACCTTCCACCGGTTCCAGCGAGGCTCCCAACCCACGGACCCGCGACGTCACTTGCTTCAAATGCAAAGGTAGATGACACTATGCTAGAGACTGCCCCAACCAGCGACTGATGGTTATCCGTGATAATGGAGAGTACGAGTCACAGGACGAGGCTGACCAACCAGTCTCCGAGGAAGAAATCACCGACTACCCTGATGTTGGAGAGATCCTCGTGACCTGGAGATCACTTAGTGCATTATTTGAACCTGAAACCATTCAAAGGGAGAACATCTTCCACACTAGATGCACCGTAGCAACCAAGGTATGTAGCTTAATCATAGATGGTGGATCTTGTATTAATGTTGCTAGCAAATACCTTGTGGACAGGCTTGGATTCAAGAAGACCAAATACCCCAGGCCATACAGACTAAGATGGCTCAATGATGACACCGAGCTACGCATCAATGAACAAGTGGAGGTTCCCTTCAGCATTGGCAAATACTCCAACCAAGTCTTGTATGATGTTGTTCCAATGAAGGCTGGACACATTCTCCTCGGCCGACCATGGCAATTTGACAAGGAGACACTCCACAATGGCCGGTCCAATGTGTATAGCTTCATGCACCAGAGCAAGAAACAAAACTTGGCTCCCCTTTCCCCATAAGACGTCCATGATTTACAAAAGGCAATGGACAAAGGTGCCAAGGTAAGTAAATCTGATAAGGCTTCCCTTTATATTACACCGAGCAGGATTGTTAAGTCTTTAGAAAGTGTCCCATGCTACTCATGATCTTTCGAGAAGGGTATTTTCAGAAACTGACGAACCAAACCACCCAGAAAGCATCAAGCAGCTCCTAGACACCTTCCATGACGTGTTCCCTGACGACATTCCCACCGGATTGCCACCCATCAGAATCGAGCACCAGATCGACCTAGTCTCCGGTGCCCCACTTCCCAACCGTCCCGCGTACCGTGTGAACCCCGAAGAGGCCAAGGAACTCGAGAAACAAGTCCAGGACCTCATGAGCAAGGGCTACATCCAGGAGAGCCTCAGCCCCTGCGCCGTACCAGTCTTGTTGGTTCCAAAGAAGGATGGTTCTTGGAGGATGTGTGTTGACTGCAGGGCCATCAACAACATCACGATCAAATATAGGCACCCCATTCCCCGACTAGATGACATGCTAGATGAGCTCAGTGGTGCAACCGTGTTCTCAAAGGTGGACCTCAAGAGTGGCTACCACCAAATCAGAATGAAGGAGGGAGATGAATGGAAGACAGCATTCAAGACCAAACGTGGATTGTATGAATGGCTGGTCATGCCATTTGGCCTCACCAACGCCCCTAGAACCTTCATTAGACTCATGAACCATGTCCTCAGGGCTTACATCTGTAAGTTTGTAGTGGTATATCTTGATGATATCTTGATATACAGCACTAGCCTAGAGGAACATCTCAGTCATCTTGAACAGGTTTTAGAAACACTTAGGCTGGAAAATTTATATGCAAATCTCAAGAAATGCATCTTTTGCACTGATCAGCTTGTGTTTTTAGGATTTGTTATAAGTTCACAGGACCTAAGGTGGATGAGGAAAACATCAAAGCCATCCAGGAGTGGCCCACGCCCACGACCATCGGCCATGTCCGGAGCTTCCATGGCCTGGCTAGCTTCAACTGCCGTTTTGTCAAAGATTTCAGCACCATAGCAGCCCCACTCACCTCAGTGATCAAAAAGAATGTTGCATTCCAATGGGGACTAGCCAAGAAGAAGCTTTCCGAAAGCTTAAGGACTGCCTTGTCCATGCTCCGGTATTGGTCCTTCCTGATTTTGATAAAACATTTGAGGTTGAATGTGATACCTCAGGAATAGGAATTGGAGCTGTGCTGACCCAAGGAGGCACACCAGTGGCCTATTTCAGTGAGAAGCTGACCGGAGCAGCCCTAAACTACCCAACCTACGACCAGGAGCTATATGCACTTGTCCGGTCCTTAGAAACATGGCAGCACTATCTCTTGTCCAAGGAGTTTGTGATCCATACCGACCATGGGACTCTAAAGTACCTGAGAGGACAGACCACGATGAAGAAGAGGCATGCCAGATGGTTGGAGTTCATCGAAACCTTTCCTTATGTCATCAAAAACAAAAAGGGGAAGGAGAACATTTTAGCAGATGCCCTATCCCGGCGCCATGCACTCATCACAACAATGGAGGCCAAGATCATGGGGTTTGACCATCTCAAGGAGTTATATGAGAAGGACCCCGACTTTGGAGATCTTTTCAGGCAATGTGGCCGAGGAACCTTTGGACCATACTACTTGCACAATGGATTTCTTTTCAGGGACAAACGATTGTGCATTCCCAGGAGTTCAGTGAGGAAGTTAATTGTTGGAGAAGCCCATGGGGGAGGCCTGATGGGACACTTTGGAGTTGCCAAGACCAAGAGCATTCTCACCGAGCATTTTTTCTGGCCTCACCTTAAAAGAGATGTGGAGCGTTTCTGCTCTAGATGCACTACCTGCCTCGGTGCCAAGTCCAGGTCACATCCCCACGGTCTATATTTACCTTTACCTATTCCTAACATGCCATGGATGGATGTATCTATGGATTTTGTCTTAGGTTTACCCGTGGTCAAGCACAAGGACTCTGTGCTCGTGGTGGTTGACAGATTCTCCAAGATGGCTCACTTTGTACCATGCAGCAAAAGCAATGATGCATCCCAGGTCGCTGACTTATTCTTCAAAGAGGTTGTGCGCCTGCACGGACTGCCCCAAACCATTGTATCAGACAGGGATCCCAAGTTCCTATGGCACTTCTGGCGTACGCTGTGGAAGAAATTGGGGACCAAGCTGTTGTTTTCCACATCCTGCCACCCCCAGACCGATGGACAGACCGAGGTTGTCAACAGGACCTTAAACACCCTATTAAGGGCCATCATCAGTAACAATCAAAAGAATTGCTTAGATTGCATTCCCTATGTTGAATTTGCTTATAACCGAGCCACCCACTCTACTACTAAGCTCTCGCCATTCGAGATTGTGTATGGGTTTAAACCGCAGGTTCCTTTGGATTTGGTGCACCTCACACCGGAAGAACAGCTCAGCCAAGATGGTGTGACCAAAGCAGAATTCATGAAGAAGATGTATGCCAAGGTCCGCACAAAAATTGAGCAGAGGAATGAGAAGCTTAAGGCCAAAGTAGACAAGGGCCGCAGAGAAGTTCATTTCGAACCAGGAGATTGGGTGTGGCTACATCTGTGCAAAGACCGGTTCGAAAAGGAGAGGAAGTCAAAACTGGCTCCCCAAGCGCAGGGCCATTCAAAGTCCTCAAGAGAATCAATGACAATGCCTACCAACTAGACCTCCAAGGTGAGTATGAAGTATCATCAACCTTTAATGTTTCTGACTTGTTTCCATATGTTGCAGACGATGCTGTTCTGAGGTCAGAACCTTTACAAGGGGGAGAGGATGATGAGATCCCACAGCCAGACTCAACCGGGACGATCATAAGGCCACCGAACATACCGAGCATGAACCATCGACCGCTGACCAGATCGGGTCAAATAATCATGACCGAGGACTTTAACCGAGCTACCGAGGGGCTTCTAAGTCAGATGGAGGTTCGTAGACTCGTCGATCAATTTTTGGGCTTGGCCATCGATGTGGATCACGGACCGCAGCCCATGACCATTTCGTGTCGGACTGGACTGAGCCAATTGGACAAAAGCGTGAAGACTGGCCCGATAAATCTGTACATCTTCAGCATTCAGCCCGTCAAGGACTAATGATGCACCGAGACACCATCTAGTCCACATGCACCGAGCAATCAGTTAATGTAAGTATTCAATATGATTATATCGCGGACTAATGAAGTTTCCTTTTGTGTTTTCCTATGTTTTAATTGTCTTTAAGTATTTCGGGCAACTTGTATTCCACCCATTTAATTTTCGTACAGTTGTAATTTACTTCAAGACCCCACGAAGGGCAACATCTGTGTCGGCTCCCTTTATAAGCCCCTCTTTGCAGACATGTATTTTCAGAATTCATTAATAAGAAACCAGCGTATTCTCTTTAAAGAGTGTATTTTGCCTTAGCCAAAAACCGGGTTTTTGCCTTAAGGTGTTACCGATCTTATCAAACTTCTTCCACCGAGCTTGTGGCGATCTTCGATCCCCCTGTTCATTGTTCCATCGTTTCCAACTCACCCGAAAGAGCCGGACGGCCAGCCGATCGAGAAATCGAGATTTCCGAGTTATCGGAAATCATCGAGACGCGTCCTGTAGTTACCGTACCGCGTCACAGAGATCACCGTGCTGCGTCTCGAGTCATTGAGTCGTCCTTGATATCCGATCGCGTCTCGCTTCCATCACCCCGCGTCCCGATCCAGCTACCATCGCGTCCCGATACCACCACCCGCGTCCCAACAGCATCATCCGCATCTCGATCCATCGTGCCGCGTCCCGAGCCTCTCCTATCGCGTCTCGGTCCTTCGTACCGCATCCCGAGAGACCACACCGCGTCCCGATTCTGCCTTCACTGCATCCCGATTAGCTCGCCCCGCGTCCCGATACTATCACCACCGCGTCCCAAGCATACCGAGCCGCGTCCCGAGCATACCGAGCCGCGTCCCGAGCATACCGAGCCGCGTCCCGAGTAACCTCACCGCATCCCGATAATTCTCATACCGCGTCCCAATAGTCTCGTACCGCGTCCCCACCACTCCATTCACCACCCATGGTCCGAGGGTCGTATCAGTTAGGATACTGTTTTTGTTTCCAGTTATTTATAAAATTAACGTTCAACTTTAAATGTATTCTGACCTGTTAAGTTTAATGGAATTGAGGAGGTGTTGGTTTTAAAAATCCTCCTGGTTTGGGTTTATTAGTTAAAATTTAATTCGGTGGTGGGGGTGTGGGGGTGGGGTTTGTTCGGGGTTAATTAATGTCGTTAACCTCCCAAAAAAAAAAAACTTTTGCTGGCACGGTTGTTGTTCATGTGCTTCGCACCGTTAAGGCTTGTTATTGAGAAAACCGAACATAACAAGCGAATGTCATCTAATTATTTTCAAAATACTACCCCTTTGGGTTTAGTAGTTGAAATAATTTATTTTGGGGTGTGAGGTGGGTTTGGGGTATACAAAATCGGCTGACTGTACCCGATACAACTACATTAATCGAATGACATAAAACCATCGAAATATAACAAAATTCTTCCCTGTTTCAGAATATTGTTACCATATAAAACTCGAATGTAAAACTCGAATGTAAAGCACTGGGAAACTTATCATTCGTCTCCCCGGTTTGGGTATACCGGTACAAATATATTGTCCATCCAGTACTTGAACAACAGTTTACCCGTTCCTCATACAAAGGTAAATTATTGATAAATTTACTCTCTGATGTGTTACATATATGACTACTAATGTCACAGAACATGTATTTCGGTTATTGATTTAAGTTTCAGATTAAATTGTATTACTAGATCTATGGGTAGTCCACGCTTGTGTAACTGTGGAAAGCCGACAAAGGTTCTCACCTCTTGGACAGATAAAAATCCAGGTCGAAGGTTCTTTGGTTGTGCGATGTACAGTGAAGGTTTGAATGGCCATTGCAATTACTTTGGATGGTTTGATGAGGAAGATGTCAAAGGATGGCCAAAAAGAGCTTTGCTAGAAGCTCGAGATGACATTCGGGAGAAGAACACGGTCATCAATAAGCTAAATTAAACAATTACGGAGCTTCGTAGAGATTTGGAACACTGTAAAGCATATAAAGCAGGAAATGTGCAGGATGAAGGTGGGAGATCTGAAGTCGGGTGGAAGATAAAGATGGTCAAACTATTGTGTATTCCCAACTGATGAAACAATGTTGAATGTCATGCCTGAAGTTTGTGTAATATCTGTAATATGATCTCTTCTATAATTTCTGGGAAATACAATGAAGCTTTATTCCCCTTCTCGTTCTATAGGTGGTGAAGTTGTTAATTCAGTGTCCTTGTTATATAAGTGTGCAAGCTATGATATCTATATAGTTAATTTGTTAACATATGTGTTACAACCTATCTGATGTCATATTGGTAATCATCAACTGAAAATTTCAACCAGTCAACCCAATCCGGGAAACGATACCGCCTCCATTACCAATTCACGCTACTTTGACACTTACCGATTAACAAAATAATTAAATATCCAATGAAGTAATTACCCAAGCATATGGCGAAAATAACAAATGGATTTTGTCTTCTTATTTTAGTATTTTATTTGCGTGAATAATAAGTAGTGATGGTTAAGTGATGGTCAAGGGTCTGGTTGGGATAGCTAAAGGACATGTATATGTTATTTTAACCCAACCGATAACAAATTTTGGACCATCCTAATGTGTGTCATACCAGAAATGAATATTATTATTATATAACTATTTCTTCTACGTAACGATTACTTAATAAATATTTCACATTAAACTCCATCAAAGGGTTCAAAATACATACGACATCAACTATTTCACACATATGAAACATACTATGCAACATCGATCGGATTTCCTACTTTATACATAGAAACCAGCAACGTTATTCAGATCCCACTAATACTATGCTACATTTTTGGTACTGCTTTGGGGTTGAAGAAGTTATTATTTAACAAAAGGTTGAGTCATCAATGGCGTCGCCCCAGTCTTGACGCTGTACAAAAAAACCGCTTACTACATTGCCGTTCACCATTTCCCTATGTACATCACAACCACTTCCACCCTACCCCTCCACCTTTTCCCCACACACTTTCAATTATATGGGCCTCTTGCACAAAGCACGGTTATGCTTCGACCCACCGCACATGCTGCACTTCCTCAGATGTGTAGATAAACCACCCTGAAAAAATATTTATGAAAAGACAACAAACTGGTTCACTTTCTGAATAGAACACTCAGATTTGCAGAGTACCTTGAATTCTCCCTGTAAAAGTAATCTCTTCTTTCTTGGCCTCCCTGGTGGCCATCTAGTTGATGGTGGAAACAGATTAAGATCTGCAAGTACATAAGTTGGTTCCACTGTAAGTTGCCTCTCTTCTAAGAGATATATTACCCCTTCGTAAGTGTTTGCCCAAGTTGTCCTCCTGAATTCATTGGCAGCAAGATACTCAACATTACAGTTGGCCTTCACCGCGGCAGCAATCTCATGGCCACATGGTATCGCCAGCATATGAAATTCACGGCAGCTGCAGCTCTTCCTATCAAGATCAACGACAAATGGAATCCCATCTTTCTCTCTCACCTCATACTGTCCCATTGTTATCTGTTTCACTTCAAAACCAGTAGATTTCTCAAAGTTTTTGTTGATGATGCATTGGACACGTCTGATGACTGGGCTTGTAGAGTTCTTTGCTGCGTTACGCCTTAATGTGAACCAAGTCATTAGAGTAGCTCTTATGTACTCCACAAGTGGTATTATTGGAAATTCTCGAGCTTTAACCAGCGCTGCGTTGAGTGATTCGCTGACGTTACTGGACATGACATTGAAACGATGACCAGAGAAGTAGGATCTTGTCCAGTGACTGAAGCCAATGTTTTGAAGGTATTTCGCACATGCGGGATCCATCTTCCTAATCTCACTAAAAAGTTCGTGAAAATCTGTGATTCGATAAGCTTTTGCAGCCTGGGAGACTAGGTACTTATGTGCTCCTTCTTAAAATACGTCTGTATATTACATTGAAGATGGACAACACAAGCACAATGTTTTGCTTTAGGAAATATCGACAACATGTAAACAGAGTTACTATTCAAGTTAGCGTGAGATGCCTTTTGTTAGGCCGGTAATGAAAACATTACTTATATATCAAGTTTATTAACTGGTAATAAACTGACATTCGAAATACCTTGCGAAGGCCTGCATATATGGAACCATGATGGTCTGATATGAACATAAGGTCTTCACTGTCTGGGACAATTTCTGATAGTTTTCGGAAAAACCAGACATATGCTCTTTCAGTCTCGCCATCCACAACGGCAAATGAAATAGGATAAATTTGGTTGTTGCCATCCTGCGCACTAGCAGTTAGCAAGCAATCAGCATATTTACCCTTCAGATGTGTACCGTCTAACATTATGACCTTCCGCATATGTCTGAACCCAGTTATAGAAGCTCCCTTTGCGAAGAACAGATATTTAAACCTCTTCCCAATCCCCACGTCGAACACAGTCTCGAGGTATACAAGTATCCCTGGGTTTGCTATAACCAACTGCTGTAGATAGGCGGACAACATTTGATAGGAGTCACCAGTTGAGCCTTTGCTGAAATTGATTGCAGATTCTCTAGATCTCCATGCCTTTTAGTATGATATAGGGACATCGTGATCATCACGCATTATATCGTTGACACTTTCAGGGGTTGGACCCGATTCCATGTTCACCGTATTTAGACTTCATCATCTTCCCAATCAAGTTCGATGTGGCATGTTTCTGGAACGCACCCCTTTCTGTGGCCGTACACTCGTGCTGAAGTGTCGCGCGTCTGAGCTGGTACCAATCACAATCTTTAACCTTCGATGCAGACATGCGCCATAGACACTCAATTCCACTGCACTCTAGAACCATTCTTGCGAGCTCTGAATGTTTGCTTTTGTACCGAAACTTATTGGCGAGTGCATATATTGCCATATGTTGTTTGAAGGTGGATTGATCTACGAACATCTGACCAACGAAAATATTGTTGTTCCCACCCTTTCTATTTCCTGTAAATTAATTTTAAAGTGGAAGACATAGTGCAGCTTATGTGACTAATCCACATGTAAGGCAAAAGATTTGCTTATGTTTGTATTGTATTTAAAATATTTCGTACATTCCAACTACGACAACATTGTTAGATGAATCACTTTCGGCTTCTGGATCTGATGGTGCAAGAGGAGGAGGACCATGTTGTCTTTCGGTTGCCACTGCGATACCCAAATCCAAGTCAGAGTTTACTTTTGCTGGATGCAATTTACTACACACCCCACCATTTTCCCTTTTCCTTTATCGTCTTTATGGTAACTGTTGTTGTTGGTTGTCACCACACCGCTATCACCTGTTGAGGTGTACAATATAACGTTACAGAAATCTTCATCATATAATGTTTACTTATGTTTAACAACTATAAAGTTTAATCAGAAAATATATTTCACTTCACCTTCTCCAGTGTGGCGAACATAATATTGTATTTCATCACCGTGTTCTTCCCCCCACCGTATTATACCATGAATTTCAGAGTTATTGTTCCCTTCCCAATTAGGACCATCGGAGGAGTCCGTAGATGAGGTATCGGTGTCACTCAACGAAATAATGAATTCAGTCCCCGGGTCCGGATTCATAGATATACATTCCTGTCTTACATACTCCATTTCTTCTTCATTGCATACCTCTTGTAACACCTGCTCACTAGCCGGAAACCAACCACGTCGCCGCATATCTGTGATATTGTTAAGAGTCATTGCCCTTTCTATGACATAGTAACTGTGTTTCTTGTTTGATTTGCAATGTTATAATGTTAAAATATGCGTAGATTTTTATGATATATAATAACTGTCGTACCCCGTTAAGAATTTTCTTTACCTGTTGTCAGAGTCGTTGCCTCCGGACGACATTTTGGATCTATGTTCAGAGTTGTTGATGACAACAAATCTGCTGACTTCGTAGGTTCAATAACGTCATCGTCAACCACCAATGGCCCATGAAGAAGACTTAAATCCGCTGAAGCATTTCTCATTGTATCCCTTTGGCGGTCAGTCAATAAATCTAGTAGGACATTATCACTTGCTTGTTCCCACCCACGTTCCCGTCTATCTGAAAGACGCGTACAGAAATGCGTTTAGATTTCTAACATACCTTATTGAGAACCAAGACAAATCCAATTTCAAAAGTTTAGGTTTCATTACACGGGTAGGCTTTCCCGTTCCCTGCAATCGTACTGCTCGACCCGTGAACATTCATCCCACCTGTGTTGGTTTCCACTGTCATCTTTTTAAAGGGTGACATGTTTTCCTCAGCTACAGCGGTGGAAGGGATAGGGAACGATCTTTTTAATGACTTTTCTGCCTCTTTTATATACTCCATTTCTTCGGCAGTGCATAACTCAAGATGGCTGGCTGCAGGACGGGTTTGAATGTTGTGGAAATGCCGTCGCCCACATCCGGTACCTCTGCACCGCATTCTTCCATTACAACATCACCACTCCCTGTTCCTGACCCTTCGATAATGAAATTGTAACGACTATGTAATATAAGATCAATTTCAGAGGGAGATTTTTTTTAACAATTTTTACAGTAACCAAAGGAAATATAGGAACCTTTAGTCGAGGAAGGTTGGTTTCCGATCGTGGGCCTGGGGACGTTTGTGGGATCCATTAAGTTTGTTGAGCTGTTTTCGACATTTACGTCACTCTGAAATGCCGAGTTATGTAAGATTTGGCGGAGAAACTGATCTGTCGGAAGAACACATCCTTCGGCCATTAAACCTTCCCAATAAAGGCTGTCATTGTCTACTCCCCCGAGAACATTTACGTCGCTGTTGTCCGTCATCGAGAGAGGGAGGTAATTATTACCCCGATACGGTGCCAAGTGGTTAGGGACAACAACTGTTGAAGGTCCAATAGTAAGTGTAGGTTCGCCAACTGTAAAACAACTGGATTTCTGAAATTGGTAACGGTCAACAGCATAGGCCCCTATTATTACAAAAATTACCATCTCTGGACAGTTAACTCGAACAGCCATGAACAAACGGACATCTTCATTATTTCTGATGTCGATTGGTGGAGTAGTGGAATCGTTCGGGAACTTCATCCACTCTGGAAACGCGTACGTAAGTGCTATACTTGTCCCTGGAGACACAGCGTATCTGGCACGGACCAACTCTAAGAGCGATTGACTTGTTTGATTTTCATGCACCATAACACCATAACTCTCGTTCAAATCTGGGGTGAAACTCCATTCTCCAGCCCTGTTTTTGTCCCATATTCCACAAATTAAACGGACCAGATGGCCCAGCTTTTTAACAACTGCATTTGATCATAGCGTAGAGGGTGTTACTAAAAAAATATTTGCCAAGACTTTCATTTTTAGTGCAGTGCTACATTGCCCTTTAACAACTAACAAAATAAATGACACCTCCATTAATGGCGGTCTTATGAACCTTTCAATTATTGCTAAATTTACAACCAGCTCAACATTAACTATAGAAACACTTACTCGATTAGGAAAAGAAAACTGTTAACTTCTGAAAGGGATCTTCAAAGAAAAAGACTTAAATCCTTGTGACTTTTCATTATTGTTGACTTTTCTGTCGCCTATCATAAATGAAGATAAATACATCGAGTTATAGCAATCCAGAAACAACACTAACAATTACATACAGTTATACACCTCTTTGCGTATATCTAACTGGCCAATCAACAAGATTTGTTGCAGTTAATGGGGGGTTTGCGCGGTATACAATTGTGTGGCTCACAACTACCTATCGCAGACCTAAGAAGATCTAAGTAGCCGCCTATAGAATTATCTTCATTTTACGTAAGATTGTCGTCGATATTTATGACTTAAAAAGTAGGGATAAAGTCGTAACATACTTCGCCCCTTTATTACTATTTAGGAGGTATGTCAAATGAATGTATATAGTTNTTGGATAGTTTTTAGAGAAGATGGCTAAAATACCATCAAACTTAGCAGAAATAACTAGAATACAATGAAACTTTCAAAAATAACTAGAATCTTTGTACACCTTAGAAAATGACTATAAACATCCTTAGTTAGTTTTTTTATTTAAGATTTATTTTAATTAAAAACTAAAAAAAAAAATTAACAAAAAAAA
>OVBI01002322.1:0-21347 GCA_900406495.1 Sisymbrium altissimum | reverse complement strand
TTCACTCTCTCTCTCTGAAAGATTTTAGTGAGAGAAGAGAGAGAGAGCCGACTTTTTATTTAAACAATAGCATTTTATAGTTCAAAGTTTTTTCTTTCTGTATCAAATCCAAATACATAAAAGGGTTTAGTGAACCGGTTAACTTTATCTTTGGGTAAAACTTGCAAGCAAACTTGGTTTATCGGCCACAAATCCCAAAGTTAACCGAAGTGGGATAGCCCCTTCCGGCCTCCCCATGTTTGCCACGATGCTCGTACATGGTTGAGTATAGACATTACAAATATCATATATGTCATAATATTATAGACATAAGTACAGTGTATTTTTTGTCTGGTACACAGTACACTTAGATCTAAGTACACTGATGTTATATATCGACTCACGACATCGAAAAAATCAACATATGCACGATTTTCTCTTCCTCCAACATTACAACTTACAAACCTTCAGCGTATGATATATAGTACGAGGTAACATACACCTAAGAAAAATGTAAGTTCTTTAATCGTAACTAAAAATCATAATTTTCAATTAATTTAATGTTAGATTCTTACGAACAATCAATTGTTCATCTTTTTTGCAACCCGATGCCTGAGGAAGTAAATCACGATTTTTAACCCTACATACAATCCGTTCGCAGTAGATTCAAATTAAATTTTTGATAAATCTTCAGAACAAGGAAACCTTTGCAAATTTTTAAATCACTTTCATATGTTTTGAACGTATAAAAGATATCGAAGGCATTCTCAGAGTACGTGACTCTTTGTGAATTTGACATTTGTCCTAAAGTCACCGGTAAAGATCAATAACTTTATATATATATAATATACATGTAAAAATATGTATTTACTTAGCATTGAGATATCAGAAGTTTAAAGGACTAATACTAATATATAGAAAAGATAAAACAGTCTATTTATTATCAATTGGTTAAAATTGAAAATTTATCATAAATCTAATAATATATATTTTAGAATGTTATCTTTTTTTTTATATCAAATTTCAAAACCCAAAACCAAAACCCAATTCATGTATCTTTTTTATCAATACATGTATATTCTAAGCTTTGAATTTTTTTTATTTCTTCACTTCAAGTTATGTAGAAGAATAAATTCACTTCTAGTTCTTAGTGTAAAACATTCAATACTTTTAACACTTAGTCAGATTTTAAAATTATTTAAAATTACGCACTATTAATTTTTCATTCTTATTCAAAATTGATAGGGACAGAGAAAAACTTAAGCTCTTCTTACTTCTAAATTTTCGATGATGACATCTTAAGTTAATTAAAAACATAAAATCTTCAGAGCTATACTGATATTTATTTCCAACAAGATTAATAACCTTAGTCGTAAAAGGCTCCATTTCGTTAGGCCCATTGGACCATGCATGAACGAAGGGTTCACCCATTCTTGGTCTCTCTTTGGACCTTCACAAGGGGAATTCATTCCTCAATTGAACTGAAGCCCGAAATGATCCGGTGATGGTAAGAAGACTACTACTGACTGCATCCGTCTCTCAGATTCGGAAATTAACAGATTGTAAAAGATATTCAGAAATCTTTTCGCATTTCCTGGAATATTAATGTAAGACCTTTTGCTTTTTATTTTGTAACAAATACTTAATTTCTGAGGAAAAAAATATAAGAAGTGCTTACAAACCCTCAATCCTTATCAATATATATATAGCTTGAACTTCTATGCTTCTAATAGCGATTTTGTCTTTTGTGTTCTTACCATTATAAATCCATGAACATAGTAAGTCTGATATATATATATATATATGTAAGTGTACTCGTTGGTTATTAGTTGCACGCAACTTATATTACGCTCTGTATATTTGTAGGGTTATATACGAGGAACATGCTATAAATATGACAATAATCTTCTATGAACTCACTTAAAGCTGCCAGGGAGTATGGATAAAACGTCACGAACACAAAAGATTAGGAGCCTCAAGCCTCAAAGGTTGGAGTGGGCTAGTCGGTAAAGTTTGGTAGAAATTGAATTAAAAGGGACCACTGATCGACCATTTGCTTCCTTCATATATATAAAAATATTTAAACATTGTTTCTTCAACCAAATGAAAACATTAATTAACTGTGAGAAAAATACGTTAACTTCCTTCTTTTTTTTTTTTGCTAATAATTTTCTCTTTTTTGCTGTTGTTGTTGGCGTGCAAAAGAAACATGAGACCTCATAACCAACTTCACCTACGTAACATTTTAATTTCCTTTTCTTACATACATGTACCATGCATATCCATTTATGGAAAGCTAACCACAACACTCTCACTTTCCACTTCTCATCAACTTTATTCAAATATGTAGTACTTTTATCATTTCATTAATTAATTGATTTCGCCACATCATCTAATTTGCTAGATGATATATATATTTTTTTGATAGCTAGGTGCTGTTTACTGAAGTTTCTTAAAAACATAAATAACGAATAAAATAGAAAAAGATGATCTTATATATATTCCAAATCTTTTTTAAAGAAAAATTTACAACGAACACCTAAAACCGAAGATAGGAGAATCGGTCTTATTATTTGCCAGACCTATAAAATCGTATCCAACTCTGCTGACGTCATTACCGTTGCTGGTATCTCCAACTACGTAGCATCTCATTCTTTCGCCCCCGGACTCCGTGCCGTTCTCCAACTTCAAGCTTACGTTTCGGGAGATTTGAGGATGATCACAGGGAAGACTGATTCTTAGCTCGAGGTTCAAATCCTCAACCACAGGGCACTCACTTTTCTCCTCGTTCCACGTGAAAGTAGTCCCAACTGGCTGTTTCCTCGGAAACGCTAAATCTTCTTCTGGAGAAGAAGAAGAAGAAGTTGCAGAAGAAGTATATTGGAAGGAGATGTTGAAGGTGTTAATGGTTCGATCTATATATGTAGACGACTTAGAATAATGTTGAGAAGCTGAATCTTGGAGCATGAGTGGTCTATGAGTGGTGGGATCGATTCCTCTGTTTATAAGCTTTCTTCTTATGTGAGTGTTCCAATAATTCTTTATCTCGTTATCCGTTCTTCCGGGTAATCTCCCTGCAATAACCGACCATCTGTTCAAAAGATATAATGATTTTTTTGGTGAATTAAACCTCCTCTTGTGTGATGAACGATATAATAATATATTGCTTACTTGTTGCCAAGTAGGCTATGGAAGTGGATGATGAGTTGGTCTTCGTCCTCGGTGAAGCTGCCTCGTTTGAGGTCAGGTCGGAGGTAATTGATCCACCGGAGACGGCAGCTCTTGCCGCAACGGAGAAGTCCGGCGGCTTTAGGAAGCGATCTCCAGCAGCCTTCGCCATGAATATTGATGTAAGCCTTGAGCTTTTCGTCTTCTTCTTTCGTCCATGCTCCTTTGTTCGTGTGAGATTTCTCACAGCATGGTGACCTTCCCATTGATCTTTTATTGATGAATGATGAACCTTCAAATTAAAGCTTGGCGTGGTACGTACATATATATAATGGTTTGACCTAATTAATTAAAGCAAAAGAGAGGATATATCATATATACATATATTTATAATTGCTTCTAGATGATAGATAGGAGATAGACGTACATGTAGAGAGTGTTGAGACTGTTAGTGCTTCGAGATGTGACTGGTGAAAAAATTTGATATCTATGAGGAAAGAGTGTTTGGTGGC
Source organism: Sisymbrium altissimum (assembly GCA_900406495.1). Taxonomy (NCBI): domain Eukaryota; kingdom Viridiplantae; phylum Streptophyta; class Magnoliopsida; order Brassicales; family Brassicaceae; genus Sisymbrium; species Sisymbrium altissimum. The sequence goes on along the minus strand of OVBI01002322.1, from coordinate 17,688 downwards.
TTCTTTTCTTATAGTCAATAAGTTACAAATCTTTTGATGCCATTTATGTTTATTTATTTATTTCGTCTTCCATTAAAGTATAATATTAGTTATTTACCGAAGAAAATTGAACCATAAACAAGTAAAGAGGTAGTAGTAAATTTTGCATTGGTATGCTAGTTAATTACTGATTTATAAAGCAAAATCCACACCTTCTGACCTAATTCCTCTTGACTATTTCTCTATTTCTAACTGACAAATGATTTCTTATACTTAGATATTATTTTAGAGAAGTGCCACGAAACTAGCCAGAACCATGCCTATGTTTATAGAGACCATAATTTTTTTTTTTTTTTAAATAAAAGGTTCACCAAAGAAAATTTATAAGACTTATTCACAAATTTTTTTATATTTTGCTATCAAATTTTTATTTATTTATTTATTTAACTTTTAGCTTCAAAACAATAATTTTATACACTTTACATAAAAATAAAATAAAATTTTGAAAACTGTACGATATAAATGGAACCAAATTGCAACAAAAAAAATGAAATGAAATATTTTATTTTATAAAATTAAACATAAGCAAAAATGGAAAAAAAAAATTAAAGGAAAAGAAAATAAACATAGGTGAATGTTTCCAAACTAATAACATAGTTGTTTATTTAAAATGTGGATATAGGTGTAAAGTTTAATGAATGATTTTGAAAAGAGGCTTATGTACTATCTAAGTGCTTATGATTTTATTTTTATTTTCTTATATAACAACCACTTGGTGTATAAATATTTATATAAAATTTGCAGGTCATACAGTGGTTATTATCTCTTTGTATGTGCTAAAAAAAGAAACAACAAGATTTGGCAAAACAAACATAAAATGAATATCACAAGTTGTCTCAAAAAAAATATTTCCAAAAAAATGTCTCCTAGAAACCTGTGTTATTCTATAATTCCGTATCCAACTTTTAATTTATTTGTTTGGTTATCTTCTCTTTGTCTTAGGACTATGTTTTTTTTATCTAGAGACTTGAAAAGCAAGAGTTTTTTTTTTTTGAAAAATGAAAAGCAAGAGTTGCACTAAAAGATTATTCGATAGATGGGAGTTGTTGCGTTTTTTTACTTACTTATTCCATTGGTGCACAATCACCTCCACCACCACCACCATCCGTATCTGGCTTCGAGAAGCTTTGCTTAAAAGACTAGTCCAATCTGGAACATATAAATAAATCATTAGACTTGATTGATGCCGACAACAAATTGGACTATAATTACTTGATTAGTCATTGTATTGATCTTGTGTCATAAAAATGAAACAATTAACGCATGATGTAAAAAACATAAACATGAAAACATGAACTTAATAAAGAATATATTATATGGACATTTGACCACCTATTTAAAATGAATACACTCCTTAACATCTCATATAAATATATCGCAATTAATGTATTTTTGTAAAATGGAGGCTTTAACCTTTGTTAGTTGTTACCAAAATCAAAATGAGGACTCTAAATTTTGATGAGTAAGTGAAGGCTGGAGATTGTTATCTTTTTCTATAACACTAGGCACGTTCCTAGATACCAGAACATCTTGAAAGACTCCGGTCTCAACTTCTGCCTATTCTGATCCATAATCAATTAAACTCATCCAATTTTGATTCTTCAAATAATTGATTTTTTTTTTTATTCCACTACATGAACAATGGAAGTTTTTAAAGAGGGTTTTTAACAAAAAAAATATTAAAATTAATTGAAAAATACTTTTCTTTTTAAAAATCGGTTTTAGATAAAAATTTTAAAAGTTAATTTGTAGAAAATTCTTAATGTTATATATCGATATCTAATTTGCCAGATTTTTTTTTTTAAATTTTAATTTTAATTTTAAAATACATAATTTAAAACTTTTTATGTCTAATATGTTTAAAAATGATTAATTTTTAAAGAAAAAAAAATTTCATATTTTTCTTTTGTTAAAAACTTCATTAGAAATTTTATCATTAAACTAAAAAAATAAAATAAATAAAATTGTAGGATTTATAGAAACAAATTGATAAAAACTCCATGAGGAGTTCTACCATTGATCATGGTCTAACCGTCTAAGGATTAGTAAATAATTACTTCTCTTTTGTAAGAAAGTCGAACATAACTGATGAAAAAAGAGAAGTGTTCAATTCTATCGGAATTTTAATCACCGACTCAAGTCGAGAGATGGTTTACAAGAACAAGCAAAAAGGGAAGACGTAAGAGATTAGGACAAAGTTCAAAAGAAAATTAACTGAAATAGTCGGAAGATTTAATACGACTAAATAGAAGCCAGACTTCGCTGGGAATATTTTACTCTGAATTCATAAAATATTTGATTATCGTGTAGCCAATATAATATAAACTTAGTGCTGTGTCATGGAATTGCTGCTTTTGAAAAATAATGAGGAATGGAGTCGCGCTACGGAATAGCATAGACGAGACAAGTCGACGAAAGACACAAAAACATGCAAGTAAAAAAAGGGGACTTTGCAAATCTGATGTTCGGTTTTTAAGAGTTAAAGGCCCATTTTGTACAACAACAACACAAGAGTTTTTAACAACATCAAACCAATTCTCTCTTCTCGAATCGAAATCAAGAGGTAGTTCGCCACTCAAGCTCGATTTGGATCTTCCCGTTCTTAGAATCGATCAGGTGAAACTTCTGGTTCATCCTTTTATTGTTCACCACGTCCACCACCGGAATGTCCACGTACCCCAGTGTTTCCTGCCCAACAAAACAAACCACTTTTTTAGTTTTACAAGAAACAACCACCACTTGTTAGTGTTACTGTGAGTTTTGAGTGCGTGTGTTGTTACCTTGGGATGCAAGAGACCTATCCTGGAAGAGGTGCTCAGCACTTCCACGTGCAGCTTCTCGCGCACTGGAGGCTCCTCGAGCATGAAGGTGAACTCCTCTCCCCACCTCGGGTCTCTGTTCTTCTTCACGTGCTTGGTTTTCCTCTCCTCTCCTTTGAAATAGATGCGCACGTAAGGATTGGTATGGTGCTTACCTTCAACGTCTTCAGCCGAATGCACTATCACCGCAAGCACTCCTCCAGCAGCCGGTGTGCCTTCTGGAGCCTTCTGCACGGATTGCGATTCTTCGAAGCCTTTTGGCATTTCTTCCTCTGTGAATGGCTTATACAAGAGCTCAACCTCCAGCTTCCCCCTATTCTTGTCAGGCGGCCCTCCATCTTCACCCCCTTCCAGAGTCTTTCGCAATTCCAAGGTGAAGCTTTTATGTTCGTTAGGCACCATTTCTTTCAGCGGTAATACATTCATACCCATCTTATCGTGCTTCCCAACCTGCATCGGAAAAACAAAACATTAGCAGATAGATACATTATCTGTATCCTCTACTCAGGATAGCTTCTTTACCTGTTCCCAGTCATACACACTGAACTCTAGGACCTGAGTCTGGGGATCTCTGACCGAGAATTTATGATCCTCATTCCATTCAGGATTCAAATTCTTGTGTTTTACAGTTGTCTTCTTAGACGGAATCTTGTCTTCAGAGAGCTTGATCTTCACGTATGGGTCTGCCCCACCCATCAGATCTTTTTTCCTCAGCCCAACAGCCCTCACGACTTTCACATGGACGATTCCAACAGGCCTTCTAAACGCTCTGTAGATTAAATTATAAATTAAGATTTGCCAAGCAACAATAAAGGTTTAAGACATGGGTTGGATATTTAAAAGGGAAAAAAAAAAAAAGAAGGCAGAAGGGCATACTTGGCAGGGTCAAGGATTGGAACTACGAGGGTCTTAGGCCAGAGATACATATTGGCAACTTGATCCTTAATTTGCTCCTGAAACAATTAGCGCAGAGCAAATGAAAATTGGATCTAGCAGAAACGTAAGAGAGCTAAAAGAGCAAACCACCAGAATAGAGTGAGGAGTTCCTATGATGATCAATTATCTCACAAAAAAAAAGAGAAATGAACCTGGACAAATCTGTAGAGGCCAGGGATTGACATAAGATCTGCTCCACCAAGCTTGAGCCCAAAATCAACGTGTGGCTGCCATAGTAGCAAGAAATGGTCAGCAAGATAATAGCTCAACCAAAGAAGATGAAAAAAAAAGGCTCTATAAAGAAAAGGGTTGAATGACAGACCTTCTCCATGAGAGAGACGTAGATGCTGGCAAAACAAGGAAAACTTGGGACTAATGGTTTGAGAGTGATACGAGGCTGGGCAAAAACTTGGAGATCAACAACCTGAGAGAATAGTGTTGGTAAGTGGAAGCAGCGGTTAAGGGAAAATAAAAGATTGGTGAAATATGTGATCATATTACCTGAACGGTGGCCTTCAAACCAAAGGCTTTGATAGCAACCAAGATATTGGGATTAGCGGCCCATTTCAAGCAGGGTTCCATAATGAGCTCTTTCTCGTCAGTGAGATAAACTTTCATCCCTGGGAAAGGGAAGAAGGAGAATAAAGAAAACAGGGGAAAAAAAGAAGAAGAAGAAAGGAGTAAGGTGGTACCTTGAAAGGTAGGAGGTAAGGAACCGAGAGTAAGAGTTTCAAATTCAACGGAGTCAATCTTGTACTTGGGAATCTGCTCCTCGATGATGGGCTTGGCGATGTTCTTAGCAGTCTTACAGATGGCCTACAAGGACAAAGGACAATAGGAGAGAGCACAAACAGTGAGGGAGAGAAGAAGAGAGGAGAAGACAAGTAGCAGAACAGATATAGAAATGGAACCTTGTCGAGATAAGGCCACATGTACTCTAAGAATCTGTTGATCCAGTCAACCTGGTGCAAGGAAAAGCATGAGACAAAACAAAGGAGACACACAAATATCAAACAAGAGAGAGAGAGAGAGAGAGACATACACGGTCGAAGTCGGGATTCTTGACCCAAAGCGGGATCTCAGGAAGCATCCGGAGCATGGATTTGGGATCTTGGTCAGCTATGGATTGAATTTGGGGATCCTATCAACAACACCTTGTTGGTTAGTTGGTTCCAATACTAAGCTATAAGGCCTAAGAGGAGGTCTCGTTGATTCCAATAGTAAAGCTAATCCTAAAGTGAAAGCAGCTCACCTTGACGTCGTTGGGCTGCAAGTAGACGAAGAGCAAGTATCCAATGACAAGCCCCATCGATATCCCTATTCCGAATCCGCAGAACCCTAGAATCGTGCTGAAGAACCCCATCGATATCCCTATTCAGATCCAAACCAGTTTCTTCTGCGATCACGAATCTACAAATGACTGCTGTCTAGTGGCTTTCAGATTTTTTGACTTAATCCGTAGAGATTAAAGCATTGACTCAGATCCATACGACGACGTGGATATTCGTGGAGATGAACACATGTGAAGCCCGAGGCAGGCAATGCAATGTGTGTGTGCCAAAAGACCCACTCGACGCTCTCTCTTCCCTTCCCTTCTCTCCGTTTTTTTTTTATTTTTTTTTATTCCTTTCTTTCTTCTTTTGTCTTCTTCTAATTAAAAATTCTAAATTAAAGCTCCCAATTAGTTTTTATTACTATAGTAATCTCTTCTCCGAATCAACTCCCTTCGTCCCTTTGGGGTAACCAATCTCTTTTCCTCATACGTTTCTTTTTGATACTAAATTATTGAAAATACAATTTCATTCCTTTCTCATAGNTCCATTTTTTTTTTTTTTTTTTTTAATTCGTTCCTTCACCACCAATCACTTCCATCAATTGAACTACTAATTAATACTGGAACTACTAATTGAACCACCGCAATCTTATGTTTTTTTTTTTTAATTACTCTATGGAGTTTAAACCAAACAAAATCATTCATCATGAACCCAAAACCATTCACCATAATTATGTTCGAGCTGATAAGGAAAAAAAACAACTAATATATGGGGCCGTAATTCGAAATCCTTTTGAAATTGAAGGGTTTGGACTAAAACATGACATAACTATGAGCAGTAAGCATCTGAAGTTGGGCCAACATATGTGGGCCAATGTTAAAACTTAGCATTGTCGACGGGGGAGGAGGGGGAGCCCATAATCGCATGACGTGTTACGCTCTTACTGGATGTTGGTTGTGTGGTCCACCAGCATCTGACCATTTGCTCTCGTTAAGAGACAAAACACAAAAATTGCTTTGCCGACAGTCCTTGTATTCGTTCGGTTTACCCTCGACCTTTTCTAAACCGGCCAATATTCCACGTGGACACAATTTTGGGACGTCGTTCTATTTTTTTTTGGAGGCAACGAAGAAATGAGTCTCCCGCCCAGAAGAGATGATTTATCGCTATTGCTGTTGAATCGATTGCTAACTAGGTGAGAAATGGCAAACAGGAACCAAGAGGATCTGGATCTGCTTCTGTCTCTTGACGAAAGGGTTCTCGAAACCCCTCCCGGTTCTCCCTCTGCTCCTCCCGGTGAGCCCCCTTCCCCATTTCTAGGGATTCCGATTAATCAATTGGCGTACTAGATCTGTAAAGTTTGATGCTTTTTGTTGTTGTTGAAATTTTGCAATTGGGTTTTGTGCAGTATATTTGACGGATGATGAATCCCCCAAACGTCGTAGGGGTCACGCGGACTTGTCTGACTTCAGAAGCGTTGTTCAAGATTGCATCGACTATGCCCCCAAACCTCTCCCCACTAAAGTTAAAGCCTCCAATCACAACGACGTTGAAAAGTTCTCTGGCTTGCGCATAAGGTCACAACTCTTTAATGACATTTCCCGATTTGCTCATTGTCCAAATACTAAATCCATAGTTGAATGAGCCATCCAGTCTTTTGGTTTCTTGTAGGAATCAGTTACTCAGCCCTGCAGAGATGAGTGATCGTTTTTCAGATATTCGTTTCGTTCGATTGCCAACTATCAAGTAAGTGCACCCCTCCCTTTCACTTACTTTTTGGATATATAAAACAAACAAAAATAGAGGTTCTGTCACTGACACGAGTTTCTGATTGAGTAGGAACTTGCTGATGGGTGACAAACTCTCCGGGTGCTGGGCCACTATGGGAGTGCTAACTGAGAAAGGACAACCCAAAACAAGCTCCATCGGTCAGCCTTATGGCATTTGGAAATTCGGTTGCCTCAACGAAAACACTGTCTCCTTGTTCTTGTTTGGTGATGCTTACAAGAAGCATGAGACTGAAAAGGCAGGAACCGTTTTCGGTCTCTTTAATTGCTCTCTTCGCAAGGACAAATTGGTATGCGTAATAGCGTCATCATCACTTTTCCCTTTGCCAGCCTCTTGATGGCTTTACTAAAAAAACATCACGTCAATTTGTGGCAGGGAAGTGACTTCTCATTAAGCGTCAACTCCGCTAAACAAATGGTAAAACTGGGACTCTCCGCTGATTATGGAGTCTGCACAGCCAAGCGGAAAGATGGAACAACTTGTACATCTGTTGTAAACAAGTATGTTTTACACTGCCCATGCATATCACCGTGTATTCTTTCTGAATATTGACTTGTCACTACTTTTAATTTGATTTTCAGACGCCAAGGAGCATTCTGCAAGATTCATAAACTGGTACACACATTGCTGCATTGCCTTAGTCTTGTTTTCGGGGGTCAATGCAGTGAACCATGTTTTTCAACTAACTATGAATACTTTTTATGCACAGAATGCGTCAGACAAATTTGCTACAGCGAGAAGTGAACTCAAAGGCGGGTAAGTTCTTGCTGCCAAACCTGTGTTCACGAGTTCCTTGAGTGAGTGGGAAATTTGCATGACTCATTGGAGTGTTTATATTTTATTATATCAGGAACTTGAGAACGGCTTTCAGAGATCCAAGATCCCAAGGAATTTACTCAGTTGAGCCGAACAAAAAGGCCGCTCAGCCTGTCCGAGTACTGTCAGTGGAAGGTCTTCGAAAGGCTCTAAGGTTGGGAAACTCTCTTTTAAGTTTCTTTTTTCAAGTACTTGTTACATAGCGAAACAGACTCGGCTTTTCAGATGCCAAATCTAATTGTGAGTATGCAGTGGTGCAGATAAAGTAACGCCTAACGCGCACTCACAAGGGATACGTTTCCTGAACGAGATGGCCAGTATGCTTCTTCTTCTTTCTCCTATTTAATACAATTCAACTTAAAAAGCTATGCGTATCAGGTGCAATGTGACTGATCTTGGACTTACAGGACAAACGGCTTTGAAGAACGTTAACAAGAAATCTGAAGCTGTGAGTAAGTCTGTGGAGAAGAGGTACGTACCATCTTCCTGAGTTTGTGCTATTGTAGAAAAAAAATGCGTCTCAAAGGAGATGTTCTGTTCTGGATTTGTTCTCTTCAGGAAAGCATCGGCAAAAGAAACAAATGTAAAGGGTGAGCCGAAGAGGAAGAGACCAGATCACGGCCGTGACAAGAGGGAAACTCCCGAGAATGTTACCGGAAAAATGATGGTCCTAGATTTCTGCAGCTCTGACGAAGAATGAGTCCTCACCAGACAAACATTGTCAAACATCTTACTCTGACCTTCGGAACCCATGTGCTTCGATTTGGGCTTAAGATCTTCCAATTCTGCGGCTTTAGCCATATGCAGAGCATCTGGAGAAGATGCATACAGTAGATATTTCTTGTTCTCAAGATCATTTTCGAATCGGCAACCAGTCATACAAGAAACGTTCCATTTTGATCAATGTATTTCCATTTTTTTTTGCTTGTCAAATGGCCTATTGGGCGCATCAAGCGTCCAAAATCGTTAACCGTCTGGCCCCATCAAGCGTCTAGGGGAGTTTAAGAACACTGATTCAAAACATCTAACTGCATCATCAATCCGATATCCACTGGTGGTTATATTATAAGACTTGTTGAGATATGCGTATGTATCAAATATATATATGATTAGAAGCAAAATTCAAACATGTACGAAAATTTTCGTAACTAAACTCTAACCAACAAGGTCCTTAAAGACCAATCTAGGTTGTAAGAAAGGAAAAAGACAATGCAACCAAATTATATATATTAATTATGCTGATTGAAATACAAGAGAGGGAGGGAGGCAAGATAGTCGGCATAGTCCTCCTCCCATTGCTGAAACCGGGAATCCACCAACTGCACCGTAGCCCGTAAGTGCTCCTCCGCTGCAATATCCGCTTCCACCGACATTCGCCGCACTTGCTCCCTCAGCTCGACAAACCCCTCAACGTCCTCCCCCCTTATCATCCGTCTCTTGTTTTGGCCTTCTTGGAAGATAAGGTAGGTCTCGTGGGCCTTGTCGGCTGTATTCTTCGCTTCTTTGGCGGTTTCTTGAATGGCAAGGTAGGACTCCTCGAGTTGGTCGGCGACAGATTTCATGTCCTTGTTGCAATCTTGTCTCAGAGCTCTGATATCCTCGGCGACTTTAGATCTCAGGTCATCTAGGAGACCTGCCCAGACCTCATCAACATTGAGGCGCATGTTGTCTCTCAGAGTTCCAAGCTTTGAGCAGATCATATGCTCCACAATATCCACTTGTGTCATCATCTCCTTCTTCCCATCATCACGAATCTCTCCCCACTCTTTTCTAAGAGTGTCAAGACCTGAGTGGATCATGTTATCCATAGATGTCATCATCTTCTTCCCATCTTCCACTAACTCCTTCACCTTCTGCGCTTCCTTGCTCACATCACCTTCATCTCAAGTTAATCGGAGACGGCTTAGATTAGCATTAAAGAAACGATTATTGAAAACAATAGCCAGGGTATATAATCACCGGTAGAAGTCGGAGTCTCGACATTCTGAGACTGATGAGGAGGTAGTACGGCTTGATGAGATCTAATGAGGTGGTCGGCGAGGTAGATGGAGTGGATCACGACAGAGAGGGAAACGGTGAGACGCCAAAGGAAGGTGAGCTCAAAGCCTCCAGCCAACAGTTTTGAATACTCAAGGACTAAGTAAAACGTGGAGCGGTCCAATAGAAACAACCAGAATCCTCCAATACCCTAATCAAACAGATCAACGTGTGAGAGAGTTTTAATATTGTGCCACAACAAGTACTTAAAAAGAGAGAATATATATGAACTTACAAAGGGTCCAACGGAAGAGAGATTAGGATAGAAGAAGAAGAAGGGTAATGCCAAAAGAGTAGTGGAGAGAATGAGAGGGACGATGAGGTCAAAGACGTATGTGGGAAAGACGAAAACTAGAAACAGAAACAAACGCTCTATCCAAAACAAGCAATTTATTTCTCTTCTCCTCTCATCCTTTTCTCCTTCCACACTACTCATCTTCGTCATTTTATATTTTATAAATTGTTTGTTGTTGTTTATGTGGGTATCTATCTATGTATCAAAGGTATATACATACTATTAACAATTAAAGTTCCAAGATTTAAAAGAATCCTACCTACCTAACTCCTATACAGTTGGGATTTTACAAGATCAGGTTTCGCAGTTTTTACTAGATTTGAATAATATATTTTTGATTATATAACTGCTGCCTAGATTTAAAGTTTTTTAGAGCATTATTATTGGTGGATTCTAATCCAAAACTCTTAAAAAATTAATTATTACCAAAATATTATAAATTATTATTTTACAAAGGAAGGGGTTCTCTATTTTTGGATTACTCAACAAAAGTCTCTATAGGATAATTAAAAAGATGGAATGTTTTAATGAGTTTTTTCCTTTCCATTTAAGACATTATGTTTTTTTATGAGAACTTATTTTTTCATTTATCGTGTACACTGTTGAAAAGAGATATATAAAAATATAATATAGGAGGTGTAGATATAGAGAATCACACACACTCTAACCAAGAGCCAAAACAATCCGCTCGTTACTTACGTTTTGAGCAAATGATTATTTTGCGGCTAGCTAGGCTTGTCTTGTCACTCACACATTATGAACAAAAGAATTTCCGGACACAAAAGCACAGCCAAATAAACAACTAATTGGTTGGTCCCTAGAAGCCTTGAAAAACAGATTTACCCTGAAACTTTTCCACCTTGGAACTCAGAAACGCCAAGCTCTTGTCAAGACGCGCTCTTCTCATATCAAGATTCCCCAACTTCCCAGCCATCTCCGTCGTTCTCTCTCTCCACTCCTTCAACTTCTCCTCTTTCTCCCTTAGCTCTTTCCCCTGTTTCTCCATTTCTTGTCTCGCAAGCAACACATCCCCTTCCCACACCTCTTTCTCCATTATGCTCGTCTTATGTTGTTCGTAGTGCTTTACCGCCTCAACTATTTCCTCCAGGACGGGTTTGAGCCAACCTGCCTTGATTTTCACCGACTCTACGTCTCTAACAATCGCTAGCATTTCCACCACGCGGGTCTCCTTGAGATGCTTCAAGGGCGTCGTCTGGAGTTCGAAAACAACGGAGGCAAGCATCTCGAGGTAGTAGGATCGCGTGGAAAGCGAATGTAGTTTAGAACCGGATGCAATGTCACCGTGCTTTTCCAGGATTTGATGAAGAATGGCCGAGACGCTCCTTCTGACTTTGTAGTCTCCCACAGAAACAATAGACTCAGATAGAATGGACTGGATCTCGTCCCTGGATTCATTCTTCTTAATTATTCCTTTCATGCGGGAGATTTCTGAGAGACTGAAGCTCTGCGATTCATCTGGGAGCTCCGGAGGCTCGTTGTCTTGCTTATCTTGTACCTCCTGTTCGCTCGGCAATTTGCCGGATTTGTGATGAACGGGCTGCAACAAGACGAGAAGCACTTTTGTGTCAAACCAGCTCTTTGGTGAGCTTTAAAATCAACGTGAAAGCCATGAGGGATATACATACCGTGTTGCTTCCGGATTTAGGTGTGATTTCAGGGTAAAGCCAAACAGAGTTATCATCGTGATCATCCACAAATGAAAATTTATCGTCATCTGAGCTCGCGGACTCATCCAGTTGATCGAAATGTTCTTTCTGTATGGTGGGAGTTTCATATGCCCGGCGACTAGGCTGAGGCAAGAGGCCGAAACTGTCATTAGCATGTGCAACAAATATGAAGATGTGAAGGTAGAGGGTATAGAGCAGTACCGTAATGGGTCTAGAGAGTGGCCTTTCTTGAGGTGACAAAACAAGTTCTGGAAAGAGTAGAACTGATTCATCATCGTTCTCAATGTAGACCGACTCAACTTTGCTCCCAAGATAATTGTAGGCCTGAGGTGATCTTTGACCCATCTCAAAGGACGTTTGTTGATTTTGTGAGATCGTCTCCCTGTCATCAGGTGATCTTCCTCTACAGACTGCAGCCTTTGGCCTACTTTCATGTAATCTTGGCCTGGTTTCTAAGGTCTTGGTCTGGTGTTCCGGCGTCCTAGGCCTAGTTCCAGCTGTCCGAGGTGTTTGAATAGGAGCACTGTCAAGAGATCTGTGGGATATGGGCTGAGTTTGTGGAATCCTAGGGCAGGGTTCTGGCGTCTTAGACCGCTGCTTTGGAGTCCTTGACAATGGTTCAAAGTAGGTAGGTTGAGGCTCTGGGGTCTTGGACCTCGGCCCGGGGGATCTTGCCATGAACTCAGGTGACCTCCCCCTATGTTGTGCAGTCGTCGGCCTAGTTTCTGGTGTTTGGGGCCTTCTTCCTATCGCAGAAGACTCATGTATGGGCGTCCTTGGCCTAGTATCAGAGGTGTTGGATCGGCGTTCAGGAGTCATTGGCCTAGTTTCTAGTGAAATTTGGTCCTCTTGGTGCGCGGCCCACGGCCTAGTATCAGAGCGGTGCTGGGGTGTACGGGGCCTGTGCTGGGGCGTCCTAAGAGGGTGTTCAGGCGTCTTAGGCTGAGTTCTAAACGGCTTTGGAGAGTACATATCATCATCCTCACTACCACGCTGATCAGTCGAATATCAACATACATATATGAGTGAGAGTATCAAGGGAAGAAAAGAGAGTGCTTAGCTTTGCTTGATAAGAAGAATGGTTCTTACCGTTCTTGCAAAATAGTCTCCCCCTAAATATCCAGCCAGAGTAGGCGACATGGGGAGTGAGTCCACACTGGTTGCAGCCTCGTTCTTGAGTTGGGATGGGCGTCCACGTAGCGGGGAGAGGCGGCTGAAGAAGTTACTATTGGTGTGATCAGTGGAAGATGCTGACTCAACCTTCTTCTTGACAAAATAGCTGGGCAAAGGCGATCTGCTTCCACGAGCGGGGCTGCCTGGAGGAGTGTCCCTGCTTGGAGTTCTCTTTCCAAACCCTTGACACAAAAAAACATTTTCATCAGGATTCTTGATGACAACTTTGACCCAATCAATAAACAGAACATTAAAAAGCAAAAACAAAAACAGTTTTACATACCAAAGAGTTTCTTCTCCTTCTTGTAGACATCTACGGAGTTTAATTTCTCGAAACAGATAGCAGTACACTCATGGAAAGGATTGCCTGCGTTGGAGCAACCTTGAATTACTTTCCCAGACACTAACTCCATCTCACAAACTCTAAGCAACTCTAGAAGATCTCTTAGTAAAAAAAATCCTGTCATACGAGAACCACACACAAAAAAAGGGTCAGATCCATATAAACAGGAGAGACCCACCATATCATACAAAAAAAAGAAGTATATATGGAGTCAACGCTTTTGATATGATGCAAATTACAGAAAATGATTGATGTAATTCTTCTCCCTCTTAGTTGTGTTTCTAGAAAGACAGTATTGATCATCCATCTTTCATGAGTAGGTTTAATTAGCACACAGATTGGAGTCAAACATGAGACAACACTAATCAGATCGACTGTGATGTTGATCAAATGCAAAATCTCACCATCCTATTATATATGTTTCCCACAACGCAATTAATTAAAAAGGTTTTCGTGAAAGATCCTACTCCCATATCAATCTGCAAATAAATGTGCATGCAAATGTATAAACTATATCTAGAAATAGGTCAAGTCAACAAAGAGATGGATGGGAATGGGATACCTGTGGGGTTTTGTGAGGAAGATTGAAGATGCCAGTTGAAGAGAAATGAAATTATTTTTATTTTTATCTTATCTTTAGAGAGAGAATGAAGCAAGCAAGCTTGTTTGTACCCATTTATATAGGCAGGGACCTCTAATATATCTTCGCTGACTTTGACCGCCACTAAAATACTATTATTAACAGTTTCAACTTTCAGCCGAGACTTCGTCAATTGGCCCTTTTTAAAAAATTTCTGTATTCCTTTATTTATTTCTTGTGAAAGTATAGTAAGAACAAAAACAAATTCAAAAATTGAAGGTCAGGGGATGACTTGGGAAACTTCATTTGCGTTCTCACTCCTTTCTCTCATTTGCTTGCTTCCTCTTCTGTATTTATCATCTAATTATATCATATCGATCTGTTCAGAATTGATATAACAATTAGTCTTTTGTTATATAAAAAATTGCAACTATTTCCGAAACAGCTTACTTTTTATAATATGAATTGACCCAAAAAACAGGGCATGTTTCAAAAAAAAAAAAAAAACAACGCATGTATTTTATTGGATTTAGTTTGGCAAGAATTTGGAGAAAATGTCTTACAAAGTACAAACCCGTCACATTCCGATTAGTTTGTCTTAATATCGATCTTATTGGGCTTAATACTTTACCAGCTTCATAAAATTTCTCTCTAATTTTATTCATAGCCCCATTTATTCCTTTCTCTTTACACCTAAATTCACATATAGTTTTTTTATTTGCAAAAAAAAACTATATATATACTTTTGTTTTATCTTCAGAATTCCGACCGAAAATAATAACTAACCACTTAATCAACAGGCAATGACTGTTGACTAAACAAACATTTTTTGTGTTGTATATGGTCTTATATTAGTCATAGGTTATAGTTTATTAGCTCCAATTCAAAAATTTAGGTAGTTAGATTACTTAATATGTTAATTTTGTGGTTGAGTGATTTAGCGACATGGTTAAATTTTGTTTAGTATCGTAAAGTCTTGATCTATAAAAGAGTCGAATCTAGAGCTGATGACTGTATCTGTGAGAGGTGTTAAAAAACTATTCAGTTGGTTTGCGAATCGTCTCTATTTTTGAAAGTTCGTATTTTTTGGATCATAGTGGATTTACCGGCAATCTGTTATGTTTTATTCTTTATGAGTTTTATTTTTTTAAGTATTCATCAATCAAGAGAGAAAGAGACTTCATCGCGTTCATATATCGAAAAGATTTGGTAGAGCAATTTGGTCATAGTTCCTACATTTTGTTTAAATCATTTCTCCAAAAACTAAGGGTTCTCAATTTCCAAAATATAATAAAATACAAATCAATATTATTTTATTACAAGTGTGTCTCTTATACCTAAGAATACTAAAAGAAAATCTCTAAGTTTAGAAATTTTTTTTGAGTATTCATATGTATAAGAGATACACTTCTAATAAAATAATATTGACTCGTATTTTATTATATTTTGAAAGTTCAAAACCTCTAATTAGCATCCTTACAATAAGAGCATTAAATAGCAAATTTAACATATTCCACTAATTTTTTTAAAATACCTCGAGACATCCTCACGCAATATTTATGATATTAACCTTTTCTTTATGGTCATGAGGCAAATTTCATAATTTTTTTTATTAGTATCCCATAAGAATTTTATATAAACCATAAAACAGTGTAGTAACATCTATGTAACCTCATTTTCTTGAGATCCGGGGAAGATCAAAGACCGAAACCTCCTCGGAGGAGTTCACATATATATGGTAGATGTGGTTATGTGTTAAAACAAGAAATTGAATTATAATTGATTTATTGATATTTGTACGCTAACCCCTATGAAAATTTCATATTTCTCCACAAATCCATCAAATACAAAAATTTAAAATATTCAGTTCATTTTTTAAATACCTCACCACATCCTCACGCAGACATTAAACTTTTCTCTATGGTTACGAGGCATAATTTTTAATTTCTTTTATTAGTATCCCATTAGAATTTTATATAAACCATAAATCAGTGTACTAACATCTATGTAACTATTTCCTTGAGATCCGGGGGAGATCAAGGACCGAAACCACTTCGGAAGAGTTCGGATATCTATGGTGGATGTGGCTATATAATAAAACAAGAGAGTGAATTTTAATGGATTTATTGATATTTATGAGCTAAACTCTATGAAAATTTCATATTTCTCGATAAATCCATCAAATACAAAAATTTAAAATATTCAATTCTTTTTTTAAATACCTCACCACATCCTCATGTAGACATTAAACTTTTCTCTATGGTTACGGGGCATCATTTTTAATTTTTTTTATTAAACCCCGTTAGAATCTTATATAAACCATAAACCAGTGTAGTAACATCTATGTAATCTCATTTTCTTGAGATCCGGAGGAGATCAAGGACCGAAACCTCTTCGGAAGAGTTCACATATATATGGTGGATGTGATTACACGTTAAAATAAAAAAGTGAATTTTATTGGATTTATTTATATTTGTGGGTTAACCCCTATGAAAATTTCATTTTTATCGATAAATCCATTAAGCAGCAAAATTTAACATATTCAACTAATTTTTTAAATACCTCGCGACATCGTCACGCATTATCTATGACACTAATCATTTCTTTATGGTTACAGGGCAATTTTTTTATTAGTATCCCATTAGAATTTTATATAAACCATAAACCAGTAGTAACATCTATGTAACCTCATTTTCTTGAGATCCGGGGGAGATCAAGGACCGAAACCTCTTTGGAGGAGTTCACATATCTATGGTGGATGTGGCTATGTGTTAAAACAAGAAAGTGAATTTTAATGGATTTATTGATATTTGTGGGTTAACCCCAATGAAAATTTCATATTTATCGGTAAATCCATCAAATAGAAAAATTTAACTTATTCATTTTGTTTTTTAAATACCCCTAACGCCGACATTAAACTTTTCTATATGGTTACGGTAGAATTTTATATAAACCATAAATCAGTGTAGTAACATCTATGTAACCTCATTTTCTTGAGATCCGGGGGAGATCAAGGACCGAAACCTCTTCAGAGGAGTTCACATATATATGATGGATGTGGTTATGTGTTAAAACTAGAAAGTAAATTTTAATGGACTTATTAATATTTGTGGGCTAACCCCTATAAGAATTTTATTTTTATCGATAAATCCATTAAATAGGAAAATTTAAAATATTCAACTAATTTTTTAAATACCTCGCGACATCCTCACGCAATATTCACGGCATTAATCTTTTGGTTATGGTCACGGGGCAATTTTCATAATTTTTTTTATTAGTATTCCATTCGAATTTTATATAAACCATAAATCAATGTAGTAACATCTATGTAACCTCATTTTGTTGAGATCCGGGGGAGATTAAGGACCGAAACCTCTTCGGAGGAGTTCACATATCTACGCTTGATGTGTTTATGTGTTAAAACAAGAAAGTAAATTTTAATGGATTTATTGATATTTGTGTGCTAATCCCTATGAAAATTTCATGTTTATCGATAATTCCGTCAAATAGAAAAATTTAACTTATTCATTTCGTTTTTTAAATACCTCACCACATCCTAACGCCGACATTAAACTTTTCTCTATGGTTACGGTAGAATTTTATATATACCATAAACCAGTGTATTAACATTTATGTTAATGAATTTATTGTTATTTGTGGGTTAACCCCTATAAAAATTTCATTTTTATCGATAAATCTATAAAATAGCAAAATTTAACACATTCACCTAACTTCTTAAATACCTCGCGAAATCCTCACGCAATATATATGACATTAACATTTTCTTTATGGTTATGGGGAAATATTTCTAAATTTTTTATTAGTGTCCCATTAGAATTTTATATAAAACATAAACCAGTGTAATAACATCTGTGTAACCTCATTTTCTTGATATTCGGG
>OVBI01002321.1:0-15751 GCA_900406495.1 Sisymbrium altissimum | reverse complement strand
TTAAAATATCTTTATCAATCTTTAAAAATATCTTTTTAAAAATAATATAAATTTTTTAACATTTTAGGAAAGACTTCCTAAACGTTTATTAAAAACTTACTAAATTTTTACTTTGCCAATTGATAATTAACATATAATTTAGTATAGTCTTCCTGAATTTGTTAGAATCTTTTCTAAAAAATCATGGAAAACTTCATAAATTCCAAAATTAACATTTCTAGATATCTAAAGATATTTATACAAATTTTAGTAAGAATTTTTTAAAAGTTTATAATGTCTTTCTCAATCTTTAAAATGTCTTTTTTAAAATAATATTAAAATTTTTAATATTTTAGAAAAGCTTTCCTAAATGTTTATAAAAACTTACTAAATTTGTATTTTTCCAATTGATAATTAAAATACAATTTAAGATGGTTTTCCTGAATCTCTAAGAATCTTTCCTAAAAAATAAAAAAGCTTCATAATCCAAAATTAACATTCTTATGTGGTCGACAAAAAAAAAAAAAAAACATTCTTATGTGATTCAACCAGACCAAAAACTCAAAGCCACAGACAACCTAATACACCATGAATGACAACTAAAACGAGTTATACGCTTATGCATACTTGCAGATTGTATTTAAAGGAAAAAGGTTGAAGAAACAACCTTCGTGAGCTGCAGATATCTTAGCCTAATGTGTTCCATAATCATCACAAAGTAAAGAAAAATTAAGAATTTATTTGCCAAAGTCACAGAAACTCTAAAAAACTAATAAGATTCAGATTCACAATCAAGCTCCTCTCTTTTTTAAACAGAAGCAACATAAAATAATTTCATAATCCGATAGCTAAAAAGAAACACAAAAGCCACAATTCAGAAAGCGAGAACGTTGCTGTAAGATCTGGCTCATGTTTCCTTGAAGGGCCTTTCTTGGCTGCTTCTGCAGCCACTTTCTCTGCTTTGATCTCGGCCACGATAGCATCGATTTCAGCTTCTTATAGCTGCCTCTAGCTTCCTCCCCTGTCATTAAAGCAAAGTTCAATATTTTACAAGATTCACAACATGTTCTTTCCACCACTCTCAACTACCTGCAAAGTTGCAAAACCTATCAGTATTTTACAAGATTCACTACATGTGCCTCTACTAAGAACTCATCAAACTTCTTCACCAAGTAAGGCCTTTTATATCACCATCTTCATCACAGAACTCTCGTAGCTAACTGAAAATCCACCAACAAAAGGAAATGATAGTAGTTATCAGATCTATGACTAATCCGGTAAACAAAGTTTACATCTGTTTAGTTTTTAGCGTCAATTACTTTCTTCACGTTTTGCATATTGAACTTTACCGTACTTTGATCTACGGCCATGAATCTCACTCCTAACCCACCTGTTCTCAGAAATTTTGTCCATTTCATAGCAATTACCACCACCATATCCTATGGTTGAAATCAAACAAGCAAATCACAATTTCTCAATTGCCTGAAGCAACTTTACGCAAATTGATTCGTCGTTTTGTTTACCTTGGTACGGTGACTGCCTAACTCGAGCTTGACGAAACCAACAATCGGTCCAAAAGTCAGTTTAGCCATTTCTTCTTGGATCTAATCAAATCGTAACTGCAAACTCATAACCAAGTTTCAAGATTTTCCAACCTATAACAATTTTCTCCAAAGAAATCAATGAAAAGGAATGCATACCGGAACTAAATTGCTGCTGAAGACGAATACCGATGAATGTATACTAGAATCGATTCCATTTATGAAACCCAACCCTTTCTCATATTAATAACCATATTGCTCTCAGTTTCCAAAACCAAATGACACAACTTTAAGGAGTTTACAAGGATGATCGAAAGGAGATTTCTCGAATAGCTAGAAATTGTATGACGAAGCTACTCGTAAGATTTAAACTCATTTTAAAGATCTTTAGTAATCTCCTGGAGTCTTTTTTTTTTCAATCCTCAGTGATCGCAATTGAAACTGACTCAATTGGAGATGATGGAGATCATCAGCGAACACTTTCACAGAGCAAGAAGACGATATTAGTTATGTAAAATAAGGGTAAATATGTCTTTTATCTCTTTAATGAAACTTTTTTGGTCAATATTTCATTGATAAAACATTTTGGTCACCAATACCCCAAAACAGAATATTTTGGGGTATTTCTCTTAAATATTTTACTCTGATTTCTAAAATAGCAAATACTCGAGTTGTACTTCCGTAGTAGTTCTGCTATTTCCCAAAGGAAATACTATTGATCACTAAAACATTGGAAATTGAAAGCATTTATGACTTGCATGAGAAAAATTATAATCTAAAAGAGTATAAGCCCCTATATAAATTAGCAAAAGTCTCTCTAATATTTCTTCATCATTTCTCTCTTTCAAATGGCGTCGGAATCTAACTTTGATGTACTTTTCAAGTGCTTTGTTCGCGGTCTTGACTGTGACACAGATGAAAAAGATCTCGAGGAGGCCTTTTGCAAGTTTGGCAACGTTATCGATTCTAAAGTCCGTTACATCTTTAATATCCATCGGTTAACCAAATTTTATTTAACGCTTTGGTCTTAAAGTTTGTTTGTTGGATCTTTGTTTTTTATAGATCATTTACGACCGTGAAACTGGAAAATCTAGAAGATTTGGATTTGTTACTTTTGAGGACGAGAAATCCATGAGAGATGCTATCAAGGAAATGAACGGCCATGATCTGACAAGTATTGGGTTTCAGTGCTTTGTTAATGGTCTTGACCGCGACACTGATGGAAAGAGCCTTGCTTATTATTTTTCTATGTTTGGCGAAGTTTTAGATTCTCAGGTTTATGCATTTCTTTGCTACTTTGTTATTTAGAGTGTCTCCTACTTTGTTCATGTTATTATAACTTTGTTGGTTTTCTATTGTTTATCTTTGTATTCACAGATCATTTACGATCATGAGACGGGAATTATGTCAAGGGGATATGGATATGTTACTTTCAAGGATGAGAAATCCATGAAAGATGCCATTTTCTTGATGGACGGCGATGCGATCGATGGCTCTTTCGTCAATGTGGAAGAGGCTACTAGAAGACATGTTGTTCGTAGAAGATATGGTGATCTTCGATTCACGACTGTTGAAGAGGCCACGTAAACCCACTTCTGCTGAATTTTCACTCTTGTTTGCGAATGTTTTAATGGCAAAAGGAGAGATCTCTTAATTAAGAGCAATTAATTCATAAAATAAAACAATAAGTTAAGTCGAATATTCTAAAGCTTCTTGATTGGTCTTTGTATTATGAGTAATCAATAATAAGATCATAACCGGTTCAGGTAGACTGGTTTGTTTCCCCAGACCCATTTTCTTATCTGTATGAATATTGATTTCACATTGTTCTTGAATCTCAGATTGTGTTTTGTTAAGTCTGAATCTGATCACTTACAGAGGAATTATATCCAAACTCAATTGTGTTGACCATTTTACTACGATTGACCAAAAGAACATAACCTAACTGAAAATATGAATTTCAAATGTTTGGGATTACTCGGTCAAAGTAAACCATTTCGTTTTGGTCTTCACATCTCTGGACCAAGATTTCATTCAATCATTTAGTAGAATTTCTTTTGAATGTTGTCACTTGCAGAAGAATATTATTGAGAAGGCCCAAATTGAAGATAGTATTATACTAGTTTGGAGTCTTTAGACTAACTTGGTTCGTTAATATTATATCCTTCTCATCATCTTTTATACCGATAGATTTAGGTCTTTGGACGGTTGTGCTCGGTATTAACCAGTCTTTATATCTTGTCAATTTGATATTGTAGAAAGTGAAGATGTAATGGCACTTCCAATGGTGAATATCTAATATGAGTCTCTCACATTAGATACTCCCATAGGAGATGGTCAAAGGATTAGTTACCCATAAGGTCAGAACCACCGATTTGTTCATCTACTTGTACCAAAAAACCAAGATTATATATTTCTTTACAACCATTGCATGAACTTTCTTGAAACTAGTGATTGCCAAATCCCATGACCCAACATGAAACTCTGTAATCAACACATCTTTGAAGCAAAATCATATGTTTATGTTTTGCTTGTGAACGCCAAAGTACTTGTTTGCCTTCTGATATTGTCAAGATCTTGTCCTAGTTTTTTTTTGCAATGTAAATTCTTTCAGGCATGGCTAACACGAAGAGTACCTGAAAACAAAATAAACCGAAAAAGTTATACTAACAATTTATCATATGAGTGAGAGTAACTAGTTTCAAAAAAACCAGATAAGAACCTACCACTTACAGACTGGTTATAGATAATCTGAATGAGTTAAAATGGCCTCTACTCTATCCAGTGACGCTTCTAAACGCCCCGAGCTCATGTTAAATAACGGTTCTTCAGTACCAAGAGCCCTGTTTCATTCATCAAGACCACCATCAGCTAAAGCGTTGTGACGACAAAATATATATAAAGATTTCAGAATTGTTGTGACACTTGCCCAGTAACCTCCGGGAGTACAAAATCAGCTCTCCAACCAAACCGGAAATCAATACCAGGACTCAAACCAAGAGTAGTTTTGTTCCTAATCCGAGACACACCATCTCCACCCAAACATGAAGTAAGCTTCCATTTCCAACCCATTGCATTCATTTGAAAGTTATGTCCAACACCAACCTGCACATTAAGACTTACAACACATGTAAAAGAGACAAAACAAGTGGGCATAACTAAAACAACAAGAACAAAGAACCTGAAGGTTTAGAAATCTGGTGAGAGGAATCTTCTTTGATAAAACTCGAACTTCTTGATGTAATGGCTCGTATATAAACCTCCACTTCCTTTCTGGTGACAATGGCTTCAAAACAAGCTTTGCGTGGTAATCATTCGTGGGTTCGTTATATAACTGAAACACTCGATAAGAAAATAAATAAATCAGAAGCTGTCACAATGATGACACATCTCATGTCTCAAACAAGCACAGAACAGGTCTCTTTCAATGCATTCAATCCCTTATAAACTGAATATACTTAGCTCCATCACTCAAACCCACTAATTAATTATCCATAAAGTTCCAATTTTTAACAATTTTGTGACATCACTCCATGAATCAGACAGCACAGAACATGTCTCTTTAGTTGCATATGTGAATACAGAGAGAGAGAGAGAAGGACCTCGAGATTGACGCCGACGCGAAGCCCTTGGAGCTCTTTACGGAACTTGAGGAATACCTCCGATGGCAATAAGTTGATTTTGTAAAGCTCGTCCCATGACGGAGGTTCGTCCGGGCGCGAACTCGGTGGCTCCATACTTCGAAACACACAACCTTTCGGCTCGTTTCTCTAAGTTTATCCCAATACACAGAAAGGGGCTGGGGTTTATTGTTTTAAAATCGTTTCCGGCAAATCGGTTTAAGAGGACCAGAGGCTTGAATTAATTAGAGCTTCTCCAACCGAACAGTAAAACACTATAAATGGTAAAAGTGTTACGGTAAAATTTACACTAACCACTATAAATTGGTGTTTGAGTGAATAGTATTATATCATATTTGGTGTAACACTACTTATCATACTAAATATTAAAATATTATTTTTTGTTTGTTTTCTATTTAACACTACATAAGGACCCGTCTATTACGCAAGTGAAAAATTAAAAATTAATATTAAAAATTTTGTTAAATTATTCAAAAATATTGTTTATAACTCTTAGTTAATAAATCTAAAAAATTATAGACCAAAACTTAAATAACTTTTTTTATTTACAATTTAGAATAAAGATTTGTGTGATATGTGGATAAAAAACTATTTAAAATCTTCAACTGATAACACGCATAATTAAAATTTATATATTTAAATTTAATATTAAGATTCATGTTAACTTATCCAAAACTATATTTTATATTTCGCATACATTTATATATAGGTGATTATTTCTATTTTTTGGGGGTTTTCGCATACATTTATATATAGGTGATTGCTTCTAATTTTTTGGAGTTATGATTTTTTTTAAAAGGTAAATTATTTTTTTATTACTTTAATCATCTTTGGTTTATAATTTTCTTTTTTAAAAAGGTAAATTACCTTTTTTATTACTTTAATCATTTTTAGTTTATAATTTACTTCTTTAAAAATTTAATTTTTTTGTTTATTTATTTTAATCTTTTTTTATAATTGACCTTTTTAAAATAGTAATTTACTTTTTTGATTAATTCCTTTAATAATTTTTCTTTTTTTCTGTAATTAGTAATTTTATAATTTTATAATTTTATCACTTTTAAATAATGATAATTTACTTTATTGACTTTTTTAAAATGGTAATTGACTTTTTCGATTACTTCTTTTTATAATTTTTCTTTTTTCTATAATTAGTAATTTTATAATTTTATGAATTTTTAAATAATGATAATTTTCTTTTTAAATTACTTCATTTTATAATTTTTCTTTTCTTTTTTATTACTTTAATCCTTTTTAGTTTATAATTTAATTCTTAAAAAATGTAAATTTTTTGTTTGTTTATTTTAATCCTTTTTTCATAATTGACTTTTGAAAAAATGGTAATTTACTTTTTTGATTACTTCCTTTTATAATTTTTCTTTTTTCTATAATTAGTAATTTATAATTTATGACTTTTTAATTAATGATAATTTACTTTTTAGATTACTTTCTTGTATAATTTCTCTTTTTTTTTGTAATTAGTAATTTTATAATTTTATATTTTGACACATGTCAAAATCTTAAATGATCAAATCGCCATATGTCACAATCCTATTAATTACTAACTTTGAAGGTTCAACTTTATATAATAAGATATAATTTAATCAGTATTATGAAATAATTGAAACTTGTAACTATTAAAAATATATAACATATAGTCTTATACTTTTCAATGTTAATAGTATACAATTTTAATTAACTTAATAAATTTATATAAATACATAAATTAATATGCAAATTATTAAAATAAAAAATACATATTCAATTTTAAATAAACATTGAAAACATAAGTATGATGTAAAATTAAAACTAAACAAACATAAAATCTAAATGTAGTATGATGTAATATATTTATACTATTTTAATATATAATTTTTAATTTAATATTTAGTGTATAAGCAGTTATAATTAATTAATACTTTTTAAATTATTAAATCTTTTTTAAAAATTAATAATATAATAAAAAAAAAATTTATGTGTGAAATTTGGTGTTATGATTGGAGATGAAAAATAAAGTATTGCATTAAAACACCTAATTTGATGTAATTTTAACACTAAATTTGATGTCATGGTTGGAGATACTCTTAACACACTGGATGCAATGCGAGATTCAATTTTCAGCTCGATTTTTTTTTTTGTTTCTGATAAAAAGGGGGTTTAAATTTGGGAACTTAAAAATCAAATTGTCCCATTATGTATATTTTTTTTTTATAAGAAATTTAGTTATATGAGATATATTATTTTTTTAATTATTCCACTTGAATTTAGATGTCTGGAATTGAGAGATTATGATTAAGATTAAGAGGAATCCGATTTTAACCCTAAAAACTCGAAAATCATAATTTACCATATTTTTAATTTTATTTATTATTTATTTTAATAAATAAAAAAGGAAATAAAAAGGGTTATTAAATCAAAACTCCACTTTATTCATGGATTAAGCGGCATCTGACTCGCTCGTCCACCTTGCTGCCGCCGAGGGATCTCGAGTATCCATCCTTGCCCGCTCCGTTGAAAAGCTAGCTGAGGCCAAACGATTCATCCAGCTAGCTACTGGCGTTGAGGTGTCAATGTTCTCTGCCGATGTTCGAGATTACGACGCTGTTTCCAACGCTTTTGATGAATCTCGGCCGATCGATGTGTTGATAGTCAACCAAGGCGTGTTTATTGGGAAAGAGCTTGAGAAATAGAGTCTGGAGAAGTTCAAGATTCTTATCTAGTTGCTGTCTTGATTTCTTTTTCGTTGAAGATCTTGATAGAAGCATTCGATGACTGTGCACCAGAGTTTATAAGTATTTGAACTAACGTGATACCACTGTTTTCTTCAAACCGCATTTCTCAAAGTTTGGCTCATTTCCAGAGCTTGAGTTTCAGCATTAGGCAGCCAACTCCGATCAAGAAGAGCAAGAATCCAATGACGCTTACGGGTTCACGCGATTTAATTTTTGCATCCGGATTAGTTGAAGATGAGATCGAGTGTCAATCGATATGAGAAAAAAAACTATAAGAACTTATCAAGTATGATTGTGTTCCATTATGCTTTTTTTTTGCACTGGAAATATCCAATAACGTTCTTACAGGTTTCATGCTTCCTACAAGAATGAAGACTCATCGTGCACTTAGTTGATGTCTAGTAAGAAAAGGGTGAAAAAATGAGCGATTAGTGAGTGCGCAACAAATATATCATTGGAAGAGAAAATAAAGAGAGTATACCTTTTCAGCCATGTTGAAGATAGGAATTCCCTTCAAACCCCTTTAAACATTTGCAAAAATAACCATCTTCCCTTGTAGTAGTAATATTATTGTTGCAACTGCTGTTTTCTCCATAAGAGCTTGTGTTTTGACAAGTTCTTTACACCGTCTAATCAAGTAGCACTAGAAATTTTATAACGTTATGGAGGTATTTAAGATCTTCTTTGTTAGAGAAGATGAAATATCCTTTTTTGAAGATAAATACATTGATGCAAGGATTTAACTTCCTTAAGTATTCTGACCCATTACGATCGCTCTATAAAAAGTCTACCGATAAACTGTGAGCTCCGCTTGAGACTGATCGTTTACTGCAGCCATTACTACTTAAACATGAATCATACATTTGCTGCGAGGAATCTCATTGTGTATATCATGAATCTGATGCAATTCCAACTCCCGTCCAAAATTCCCAACCGGCGAAAGTATCACAACCAATGACGGTGATATTTGTTTTTGTTGGAAAAAGCAAAACCACCATCTTCAAAACCTTTTTGTTTGTGTTTGATATAACCTTCAAAGTTAGAGTAAGACCGGATGACATCCAAAAGGACTTCCAATTCTCCCTGCAATGAAATACTCACAACTTCGAGATTGCTAGTATTCATAAACGCCTTGTGCTCCTTCTCATCACACCTTAAGAGAAATCTATCATCGTCAACACAATATGAAGATATTCCAAACAGGTATTCGATTTTGAGGTGCCCACAAGTGGTTTGGTAATCGGTGTGTGACTTCATTGTTGAAATATAACGCGCAACAAATGAGAATAGTAAGAAAAACGCTCACACCAACTTTTTTCTTAATACCTTCATTTTTGCTTTTGTCTATAAGAACTTCACAAGATGCATTTGATTTTAATGGAGAAGTCTTTTTTTTTTTGTTTGAGCTATGCGTATATGACAGACAAACCATTTATCGACCATGCCTTACTTGGGGAGTTAAGTCATAACCAGAGATGGATGTAGTGCTTTAGAACAGGACGCAATTACATCCACATTTTTTAAAGAAAAATAATATATTTTTTAGTTATGTGCACCCATTATAATTTAAAAATTTGCACCCATTATAATTTTGCAAAGCCCAAAACCAAAACTAAACTAAATTCAATTAACTAAATAAAAACAAAATAAGTTTTAAGGCCTAGTTGTTTTTAATATTTATTTTAGCTCGAAAAGCCAATTATTCCTAATTTTTTTAATTAAAACCCGAATCATTTTTAGCATTTTTTTAGCTCTAAAAAATATTTTAGTTTTCTATTCTTTCCATCTCTCCTAAATGTGTTTTTATGTTTTTTTTCCTCCAAATCATAAACTGGTAATTTATCAATATTTTTGTTATATATTTCTTTGATTTGTTTCTAAATATTTGAAATTAGAAAATCTGATTATTAAAATCTGAACCATGTCTAACACACTTTGTTTTACTATAACCATGTTCAGTATACTGCATATGCTACTGGTTTTACATAGAGTTATGTTTTTGTGATTGATAAATTGACAAAAGTGAATATTTTATTAAAAAATAACAACTATTTAATTATTTACCTTAATTAACAATGATCATATTATACTAAATTAGTATAATGAATGTATTTTTATTATTATTTATTCATTAGTTCTATTTTATCTGATTATATATTTTAATATTTAGCATATTAGTCAATAGAACGGTATTTTAAAAGACAATCTGCTTCACCATATATTTTAACATCAGATAATATAGATGATTTGCCAGCAGATCTTATCAAAAAGAAAACCATAATGGATTATCATCCAAATCAAATGGATGAGGTAAGACGTAAATACCTTTTAAGAGGTCCGTGTCAGCCTCTTGGTCATAACTTTCAAAGAAAATAAGAGGAGATAAACTGAGACGTATCAACCCAGCTTGGTTTGATCAATATGGAAATTGGTTAGAGTATAGCATGTCAGAAGAAAAAACGTATTGTGTGCATGTTGCTACTTATTTAGAGATGATGGTCATGCTGAATTTGTGAGGGAAGGATTTGCGAGTTGGCATAAGCCAGAAAGATTAAGTCTTCATGTAGGTGAACCTAATAGCTCTCACAATACTGCTGTTAAGAAATGTGAAGATTTGATGAATCAATGTCAACCTATCATGCACGCTCTATATAAGAAGGATAGTGTGATGAAAAGTGAATATCATATCCGGTTAAATGCTTCGATTGATGTTTCAAGACATTTTTTGCGGCAAGAATTAGCTTTTCGTGGTCATAGGGAAATGTTTTAGAACGCTTGAAACACACAGCAGATCCCAATGATGTTTTAAGTAAAGTTGTCTTGAAGAATGCTCCAGTGAATAACCAGATGGTTTCTCCGGTGATTCAAAAGGATATTGTCAACTCTTTTGCACAAGAAGTAATAAAATCTATTATAGAAGAAATCAATAATGATGTGTGTTTATCTGCTGGTGGATGAATCTGGTGATGTGTCTAACAAAGAACAAATGGCTGTTATTTTTGTATTTGTTGATAAAAGTGGAGTAGTGAAAGAAAGATTTGTTGGAATTTTCCATGTCAAAGAGACATCTTCTCTATATTTGAAGCATGCTATTGATGAACTATTTGCAAAGTATGGATTAAGCTTGAAAAAGTTGAGAGGACAAGGTTATGATGGAGAGAGTAATATGAATGGTGAATTTAAGTGGTTGCGATCATTGATTTCCCGAGAAAATAACTATGTATATTATGTCCTTTGCTTTCTTCATCATCTTCAATTAGTTATAGTGGCAGTAGCGAAAAAACATTTTGATGTTGGTGATTTCTTTGATATGATTTCAATATTGTTAAATGTGGTTGCAGCTTCTTGCAAAAGAAAGGACATGGTTTGAGAAACTTATTGGCAAGAAATAAAGGATGGAGTTAGTAGTGGAGACATTAGCACTGGAACATAACATAATCAAAAAAATTATTTTTAACCGTGAGAAACTACTCAGTGGGGTACTCATTACAAAACATTATTGCGTTTGGTTGGGTTGTTTTCTGCTAAAGTTAAAGTTTTTGAGCATATTTAGAAGGAAAACATAGAAGCCTTAAAGAGACCTCAAACACATGGTCTTCTCAAATACTTTCACACATTTGATTGTGTGTTCTATATGCAGCTGATGTTACGTATTTTGGGATATACAAAGAATTTGTTGCTTGCTTTGCAACATAAAGATCAATATATTATGAATGCTATGTCACTTGTAGAATCCACTAAGAGAGAATTGCAGAAGCTTAGAGATGATGGATGGGATTTTCTTATGATTAATGTTTCTTCTTTCTGTATGAAGCATAAAGCCGAAATGCTCATAATGGAAGAAGACTTTATCGATTCACGGAGGCTAAGAAAGAAAACCAACATAAGCAATCTACATCACTATGAAGTCAATTGCTTTACTATAGTTTTGGGTTTACAGCTTTAGGAGTTCAACGATCGTTTTACTGAGGCAAACACTGAACTACTGACATGTATGGCTTCTTCAAGTCTTGCTAATGCTTTCAGTCGATTTGAGAAGTCAAAATTGGTGAGATTGGCTAAGTTCTATCCAGATGACTTTAGTTTCATGGAGTGTTTATCTCTTGAGCAACAACTTGAAATTTACATTGATAATTTACGATAAGATAAAAGATTTAAAGGTTTGAAGAAGCTTGGAGATCTGGATGTTTGATGGTTGAAACATAGAAGCATATAGTAAATCCTTTGGTTTATATGCTTTTGAATTTAATTTTAACTTAGGCGGTTTCTACTGCAAGTGTTGAAAGATGTTTTTCAGTGATGAAATTAGTGAAGACAAGTTTACGTAACCGAATGGGAGATGATTTTCTAAGTGATTACTTAGTTTGCTATGTTGAAAATGAGTTGTTTGAGGATGTTACAAATGAAACAGTGATGAACCAATTTCAAACAATGAAAAAACGTAGAATGCATTTGCAGATTTTTCTTTTTTTAATATGACATTATAGTTTTAGTATTTTATTTAATATTTTTAATATATTATTTGTGTTCTTTTTTGAAAAAAATTCTAAATCCGCCACTCATCATAACTAGTATTAACGGTTTGATTCAAACTGCACATATATATATATATATATAACAAATACTATATACAATATTAATTTATTTCCAAAGCCATACCCTACTTTTATCTAGGGATAGGGGTTGGACATAAATGAAACCAATTAAATGAGACCATACCCCATTGGTACGATTTACACCTTACCAATATTTATATTTGTAAAACAAAAATATTGAGTCATTCAATTGCTTCGTCCTATTGTTAGTACTCATTGATTATGTGGAGATTTGAGTTCTTCAACAGCTTCTTGCTTTGTTATTTTCTGCATGATGCAAAATATATGCCTCTGAACATGACAAGAAGTTGAAACATCATACATATATTCAATTGGCGTCCTAGATTAGAGGTCAGATTTCTCCCCTTATAGAATTTTTTTTCTTACTATCTATTGCGACCACCGGCATGTCTCCTTAGAGATCGTTTTGGTTTGCCTTCATTGAAGTTATGTTCGGTGGTCTTATAAGATTCATTACCTTGTATTTCTAATGGCATTGGTATAAAACCATAGAAAAGTGGAGTAAAACAAAATTAGCAAATAGCAAGCTAGCTTAAGGTTATCAAAGATCATGGCATAAGATGTACATGACTCTGCTTTTTAGAAGATAAGCATAAGTAGTTAAGTATATTGTCTTCTTCCAAATTTTGACTTTTGTGTTTTCAATTGAATGTCAGAAGTTTTGTAAAGTTTGTATTTTGTGTCTATCGGGATTTTACAAATTTGTCTGTTTGCATGTCACAAATTTGCCTTGTTTTTTCTCATCAATAACAAAACTCCATTTGTTATTCAGATAACTCCAAAACCACTTGAAACATAGATATGTATTTTTGGTGAAGGAGAAATGGTAAAGGAGAAAAACTTGAGAGGAAAAGAAAGAAAAAACCAACAAAGAAACCATTAAAGGAAGTAGTAGATATCGTAGAATATTCAGTTTGGATACGATATTTTCCTTAGATTTGTTAACTGAATTTAGTAGAATACATCTTCTATAAAGGATAGAACAAACACCAATAGATGGAATATATATTTTATACAATGTTAGAACATAGAGAAACAGGTAGAATATAGTATCTACAGTTTGTTAGAACATAGAGAAATTGGTAAAATAGATTGGAGTCATATTCTAACAAAATTAGAACGCAGAGTAAAAGTTGGATCATATATTTTAACTATGTTAGAACATATACAAAAGTTAGGTTAGATCAAAATATACTCTAACCAGGTCAGAACGTAGATAAATCTCTAGAATACGTAGTTTAGCATAAGATAGAGTATATACTAAATGTTAGGATAGAACCAAACATGTTCTACGACATGGTAGATCATAGAAGAAACGTTAAAACATGTGTTTTAGATTATATAGAAGATATAGTAAATCACAGAATACAAATTCTACCCTCAATATATTCAAGAATGCATGTTCTAGGTAATTTCGAAAATATTTTCTTTCCAAAATATGGATGATAATAAATTATTATGTTTTTATATTTCCTTTTTCAGATTTTTCGTATTTTATTAATATTTTAAAAATATTTTTATAACTTTTTCAAAATGTAAATAAGAGTAAAAGAGGTAGGATTTGCCAAAATTTACATAAATCCTAGTGGGACAATTAGAAAAGAAATCTATCTCATATAACCAAATTTCCATTTCTTTTTTTTTTCTAGGCAACAGTGGACTATGATGCCTTTAACAAAGAAATATAAAAACCGTATGGGATGTCACGAAAATATTTAAGAAATATAAAAACTGTATCGGATGTTACGAAAAGGCTAAAGCAGTCCATGCTGAGGAGTTGGACCGTGTGAGGGCCGAGCTGTTAAGGGTGAGGGATGAGTCAGAGAAGAAGATGCTCAAGGCTTTTGTGCTGGAGCGATCGTCCCTTGCAAAGAAATATCGCCTCAAGGGTGATAGTGCGAGGGCTTTAGTGAGCCAAATTGAAAAGGCTCGGGAAGAGCTCATCTTGTCGGAGACGGTAGCCTCCATCCTCGAGCTTTATATACTTTCTTCGAATCTGGGGATAAACCTAAGATTGCTAAGTATAAAGGAGACTTGCTTGACGGAAGGTCGAGGTTCACTGATACGAAAGTGAACTTCGAACAGATGATGAGTACGCTTAAGAGCTACTTAGTTGCCTCTCCCTAGGCGCAGAAGCTTTTCCAATCTTCGGAGAGGACTCGATGCGCAATGCCGCGAGCGAAGTCGGGGTCTCGAACCTGTTGGGATCGAACGAAGGCGATCCGGAGATATGGGAGTTTGTTTCCCATTTGATTTCGGGGGAGGATCGAAAATGAGGCTACCCTCCCCCTATGTAACATGTTGTCAGCCGTTGAATTTCAGACTTGCTTATGTATGCCCTTTGTGTGAGCTTTATTGTTTATCCGGGCTTTGTCCTGATGGTTGTATTAAACTTTTTATTTTGATTATGCATTAAGATTTCGAGTATCTACTTTAATGCATGTTGATTTTTTACCCGTTCTAGTTTTGAGCATGATAAGATTTTGTATGTTTACTGTTGGAGAGTAGAGTAGTGCGAAGTTTCTTACTCACTCGTTTCATGGTGTTACAAAATGCTCGTAGTGTGATGGTTTTCATGGTATTACAAAATCTCAGGATACAACTGCATATGTTTCTATCCTCTATCACTGAAGAACATAACATATCAAACATGCTTATGTATTCTAAAGGGGGATGTATCCTTAGAGAAGAAGTAAAATGTGTGGTTTCATACACATTTATTGTTTACTATATAAGGTGGTAAACTGAGAAGAAAATTAAGCTCTTCTCATTTTTCTTCTAAGCTTTATTTCTCTTAAAATATACTTCTCTCTTTATTCTCTTCTCAAGCTTCAATCTCTTGGTTGAAGAATAATTAGGATACATAGAGCTAGAAAATCATCTACCAATCTTCTTGTAAGATGAATTGAAGTCAATCTAACTTCTTAGTTTTATAGAATTATATGAATATAATAGTTCTTGGGCTAAAGGATTTAAGGTATTCCTTCCTATAAGAATCCTTCGAATGGTAGGAGAGCCTCCTATTATGTGGATATGTGTTTGGCGTGATGTAATTATTTTACACCAAATTCATATATTTAAAGGTTTTTAAAATTTTGTTAAATTTGCATGAGATACATAATAAAATTAAAGTTATTATTTATCATGAATCAAAAAGTTTTGTCATGCATTTTTTAAAAATCTAAAAGCTTAAATATATATATATATATATATATATATATATATATATATATATTTATAAA
>OVBI01002320.1:0-21374 GCA_900406495.1 Sisymbrium altissimum | reverse complement strand
AGCGCCTAGTCGGCCGATTATTCGGCTAGGCGCCCGCGTTTTAGAACACAGACTATAAGAGAAAGAGAACTTCTAAAGATCTTGTTTTCGTTGCCCAATTCGGTTTATAGAATTTGTTTTAGAGTAAGGTTTTCTCCAACCCCAACCCTACTCTATTTTAGAGTAAGAATTTTTATTTTAAAATAAAAACTCTATTTTAGAGTAAGGTTTTCTCCAACCCCACTCTATATCTCACTCTAAAATAGAGTAGAGTTTGAGTTTACTCTATATTTAGAGTAACTCTAAAAATTTAACACTGACTCTATTTTGGAGTTACTCTATTTTAAAGTTACTCTATTTTAGAGTAATACATTGGAGGAAACCTTACTCTATTTTAGAGTTACTCTATTATTGAGTAAAAAATAGAGTAGTACATTGGAGATGATCTAATCACTCACTAGTCTCTCTCATTTCCCTAACATTTAAAAGTTAGTTATTGGATTTGCAAAATGTCCACTTCAACATGTACCCAAAAAATCAGACCAAAATAAATACTTAAAAAAAAGGTTAAAAGTTATGTAGATAAAAAAGTGATAAAAATCATTCCGGTTCAATCAAAATACATTTTGATACCTCTAAACTTCATCCTTTGGATTTATTTTTTCTTAATCTATTTGTGTGTCATGTCTGACTTAAGCATCTGAAAATATTTGGCAAAACATCATCTTGTCATCTTGATAAGGCATCAGCTATCTTGTGTTTACAAGTCTCACTCATTTCCCTAAAATTTTTAATTTATTGTTTTGATTTGTAAAATGTCCGACCAAAACTCTAATTTTTTTAAAAAAAGTTATGTAGATGAAAAAGTGATTGGAATGAATTTATAACACCCCGACCGCCCCTACCAGTGGGCTCCATGTCTTCTCATTAGTTCTATGGGCCAGTCCACCCCTGTCCGACGGTCGATGCGTTAACCGGGAAGTTCAAAAGTAATAATATACTATCCCTGCAATCACCACATGACTATTTCCCCTGTTTTGGCCTCACTGATACGGTACCGCAAATGACTTCCCGGTAGGTCACCCATTCTTTGACAAGAGTTATCTCTGGATAAGTAACCGAAAAAGTAAGTGCACTTTAGTGACATAGGTAGTCAAGTCAATTCTTTTAACCTTTCCACATAAGTTTTCATATACCAGAAATCGGGATGTTACAATTCACCCCTATTTAAAGAGCGCAACATCCTCATTGTGAACTAAGACCAATTCTTAACTGCATATCAAGGCCTCTCAGGTTAGTCCTGAGACGACAAATCGACTGATACCACTTATAACACCCCAACCGCTTTTACCAGTGGGCTCATGTCCTTTCACTAGGCCCATCGGTCAGTCCACCCCTATCCAAAGATCGGTGCGTTAATTAAGAGATTTAAAAGTCATGATATATTTTCTTTGTAATTATGACATGACCGTTTCTCTTTATTTTGGCTTTACTCACACGATACTGCGAATAATTTCCTGGTAAGTCACCCATCCTTTAACTACTGTAGGTCAAATATGTTTAACTTTATAATTCTCTCTGGATAGATAACAAAAAAAATAAGTGTGCTTTGATGACATAGATAAATAATTCAGTTCATTTAATTTCTTTACATCAGTTTTCGTATAAAAAATCGGAATGTTCTAAGAAATATCTTTACAGTTTTAGAAATAAATATAACAGAAATATTACATCACGCATGTGAAAAATGGTTAAAGTGCATTGAATTTTTTACAACATATTTTGGTATAATATTCTCAAAACCAAATGGTGTCCTCAAGAACTCGACTTTCTCTCGCTGACAGATACATCCACACAGACAGACACGTACTGTACTATTTACTCAACGAAAAGAATCTCTCTAGCTACAATCACCTCACAACATATACTTGTATTTATAGATTGTACACAACAGACAGTAGTATTACACCTTACATGAGGCTAGAATATGGATTGTAACCTTGAGCCGGGCCATACGGTTGGTGTGGATTACCATTCGAGACAAATGGGTTACCAAAGGGATTCATGTTCTGTTGTTGTTGTTGCTGCTGCTGATAAGGCTGAACAGGTCCCATCATCATTCCTGAGTTCTGATGCTGAAACGCATATGCTTGATGATATTGATTCGCCATTTGAACAGGAGGAGCTGAGACTCCATTATTAGATGCAAAGAAAGGATGGTGCATCATTGGACCATTATGAACAGGATGCTGTTCCCATGGATTTTGGCTCCTGTTTTGCTGTTGACTCGCTCTGATTGCATCCTCGTATAGGCTGTCAAGTGTGAGCTTGTCCAATCCACCCGCCTTTTCAGTAAAATGATACAGGAAGAAATCAAATATCACAAATCACATAACTTTTCCAAATGAATATAAGACACAAGACACAACTTTCCAAATGAATAGAAGACAGAGCCAGAGAAAGAGAAGGATGAGCTATTTACCAATTTACTATTTGCAGCAGCAACTTCATTTGAGCTTGGGGCAGTCACAAGTGCCAGTTCCCAGCCAGTTCCATTTGTGAAATCAGTTGTAGAAGCTGTGGGCTCAACTGGAAAAGAAAAAAAAAACCGTCAGATGGAAGGCAAGATACAGTGATAATTCCATGCAAGGTTAAAATGGTGTTACCGGTAACAGGGACAATAGCCAAAGCCAAAGCATTTTTCTCATCAAGCTCAGATACAACTGGAGCTGGATCATCCATAGACTAGCGGGAGAGAGTCAAAAGTCAGTAGCAGTTATAAGAAAAAGAAAATAAAATCTCCAAGATGGTTGGGAACAGTTAGCAAATGGACACATACCAGCAAATCAGGTTGTTTCAAATCAGGTTGTTTCTCTACAGGCTTCTCTGCTTCTGGTTTAACTGGTTCAGGTGATGCCGGTTTCTCTTCAGCAACCTTTGGGGGAACTTCGTACTCTATGGCCAATATCTCTTTGGGAGCAGTAAGTTTCTCTATTGTCTGCCATTATCATAAGAGTACGTGTTAATGGCAACTTGGGTCATATACCAAGAAACTAGCAACGAGATAGTCTCGTACCTGCTCCTTCTTGACCCCTCCTGCTAATGGTGCGTCTTTCACATACTCTTCCATTGCTTGTAGAAAAGAAGTGGGAGGCTTCATACAACAAATATAAGGTTAAGAAAACGCTCGCACAAATAACTGAAATTAACTACTAGTATTCACACTTGTATGAAAAACCGACCTGCTCAATCTTTACAAACCTATCTCCACGTCCAACATAAACACTTTTGCAAATTTCGAAAAATTCAGAAAGCCTCTCTGCCTGAGAGACACCAATAAAACCAACTATAAAGTGGTCCTTATGCCAAACAAGCATAAAAGAAGAAACCAACATATCAGTTAGAGTTTGTTTGTACCTGTTTTACCGCCCTTCTGTACATATCCAACGCCTTAACAGCATCGCTCCGTTGCATCTCAAAGAACTGTCAACAGTGTCGAATAAGTCAGGAAAGGCAAAAAAAAAACAATAAATGCAGAAAATATGAAGCTTTTGCGTACCTTATCAACCAAATTGTCAATGCCATCTGTCAGTGCTTGGTATATTTTAGTGCTCTCCGTTATAACCTAGTTAGTGAGAAGTAGATTGAGAATCAAAAATGCTGTTACCTAAACTTAATCCAGAAGTAGCAATTAACACTAGTTAATTTGATAGCATACCATTGAGAGTGCCACTTGTATAATATGGTTTTGAACTGCTGCCCCTTCAGGCTGCAAAGATACACCAATGTTCATTTCTTGTTTAATGAGTGTGAAAGAGATACAAATCTTATACACAATACAAATCTAATGCAAATTGCTAACAGAATGATATCAAGAGACAACTTGTAGACGCTGGATTGGATTTATTACCTGACAATCAAGAACACGGAAAAGAAGTTCTTGTAGTGCTGGAAGTTGTTCGAGCAAATCAGGAGTGTCCAACTCTTTGGTTCTCTGTATTTAATAGCACATGCTTGTGATTTCTAAAATGAAAGAAAACTCTGAGATCTCTCATAAAGAGTTGGAAACAGAAACTTACTGGGGGGTCAATCTCAACATCGTACTTCAAAACACGGAAACACTCCAATCGCTCCTCTAAGAATAGAGCATAGAAACGGACCCAAGTAGAGTAAACCCATGCTGAAAATGAATGTAAAGGAAAGATACGTAAACCAAAGAGCTTGCTCTATACAAAAGTTTCAGCAAAAATTAAAACATCACAAGTACCATTGGGACTCGAATCATCTTTAAAGTGAGACATGTTAAGCATATGAGTCCTGCTTCTGCTATAGTTAATAACTTCCTCATGAAACGTCTGGTCCACTTCCCTCAAGGCACGGTGAATAACAATAAGAGTTTTCAGTGCAACCTGAAAAAACAAGAACAATCATCAGCAAGTTCTAATAAAAACAGTGTGAACTCAAAAAAAGCGACAATGAAGCCGCTATAGCAGATCTTACACATCTAACAAACTAAGAAAGACTGAGTGTGACTTAACAGAAACCGACAATGAAGCTGCTGTAGTAGATCTTAACATCTAACAAACTAACAATACCAGTTGTTTCCACATTTCTAATAACTAAACCTATGCTAATGTCCATAGACAAAATACCACTAAAGAACAAAAGCAAAGAGAACAATACCGCCCAGTTATGTGTTTTCGATAACCGTCTTGCCAGAGCATGGATGCAATATGCAACATCTGCACGAGGCCTTGTTGCAGAAATAGCCATGAAAATAGCTGCACAGTGACACAACAACTTGTTCATACACCTTCGGTATAAAAAAATCAATCACGCAACAAAAAAAAGAACAAATGTTCTAACCTAAGACACTAACCATCTAATGATACTACCCACCTCTGATGTATCTTTCTTTTGAAGGACTCTCCACATGATTAGTAGCTTTCACAATAGCAATATCCAAATCCTGAAAATAAAACAAAACCATCATTCACACCATTGTTTATATATATAACACTTAGAATAAAGATTTGTTCCTTTTACCTTGTAATCACTATTGACTTTTGCTAATGAAACGGTTGTTGTATCTTTGATAGCTCCAAGATACCTTCTTAAACTGCTCTGTGATCCTGACATTTCGTTTCTCCCTCAATAGAAACCTGAGAATAAACTCAAACCTTTTCACGTTAGATTTCATCAAAACCCCCTAAAGATTTAGACTTTTATCTTTAATTCACAAAACCCTTAATGTCACCAAAGAAGCAAAAACATCAAATCTACCCAAAAGCAAGAAAAGCAAGAAAAGCAAGAAAAGCAAGAAAACAAAAAAAAACAGTTCCAAGAATTTTGGATTTTTTGTAATGAAAGAACAATGAATCAAGATCCGTAAGAAGAGACAATCAAAAGAAGACAGACCTGATCAAGGTTTCTTGAAGAAAAAAAGAAGGAAATTTCAAGAAGAGCAAAATCAAGAAAATTCAACCGCTTCTTTAATTTACAAAAGGGGTTTGGAAATTGGACAAAGACATAAGAATAATAAGATGGAATCGAATCGATGTAATAAGAGAGAGAGATGAGAGGTACAGAGTCAAGAGTCTTCGTTGTACGTTGGGGGAAGAAAGAGAACAAAAAGTGTTAGCGAAAATGAGGTAAGAGCTAACGTGGTTTTTGTTTGGTTTATTCCCCCGTCGGCGGCTATTATTCTATTGTTTTATGTTAGATTTATTTAAATAAAAAAGGTCCCATTGCTTCATTTTTCCCATGTTTTGAAATTTATGGTCAATCTTGGTTGATTTATTCAACTTTGAAGTTTATTTATTAAGCATGGTACTGCATTTAATTCGTGATGCATTATTAAATATTTTGGATTCTTTAGTAATAGCTAATCATTATATATATACGCTTTTTGCAACTTCACTAAAAACTACTCACTCTCTCTGTGTTTCCGAATTTTTTTTTTCTATTTATTTGATGTTTTTCAAATTTCTACACAAATGTATAATTATTTAATATATTATGATTATTAATAGTTTGCTATTGGTTATAATGGTTTTAGTTTAATGTTAAACAACAATTTCTATTCCCTCTATTTCATAAAGTTTATTTTAACTTCTTTTTTATTATACAAAAAGCGTTATTTGAGAATTTCAATATAAATTTTGACAAAACATTTTCTAATCTCAAATTAAAATGATTAGATGCTAAAAACTAAAAGTCTAAAATTATGAAAACATGTCAAAAACCACTTTTTACACGTGCAATAATTGTGTCTTCCCAATCCCAATTACGCTTAATATAACTCATTCAACTGTCATTTGATTATTTGACATTTTTTTTTATGAATTCGAGTTAGGACTGTAAATGGTTTTTTTTTTTTAACATTAGAACTGTAAATAGTACTACCTGAATTGAAGAATTATGAAAAATGTAGCTGAACTTTTAATATATGTCACCAGTTGAATTGATAGAAATTCTGCTGAAAAGTTGTTTTTTTCTTTAAAATGTAAATATATATTAATTTGGCCTAAGAACATGTCCATGGGTTAAACACTCAGATTTGGCCTAATTAACTTTTTGTTTCAAAAATATTTAAACCATATACAACGAGACATGTGTAAAAGTAAGGTTCTCATAGTTTTTTTAAAGTATCTTAAAGAAAATACTGTTTCATTTTCTTTCATCATTTTTTGTTTTTGTTGAGAAACTGGGGTAAAATCCCACTGGAGAAGCTGTAATTTGATGTATTGATAAGAGAGAACACTAAAAAAAAAAAATCAAAAGCAATTGCAAGATTATATAGTATTACTATCATTAACAAAATTTTGTAGGTTTTTATTACTTTGTGTAATAATTATTAGGTTTAAGAAATTAAAACAAACTGAACATTTTAACCAAACTAAACCAAATCATTTTTTTTTTGGTTTTTGACTAAAATTTGTTATCGATTATGAATCATAAATAATATATTAAAATTTATTTGGTTTTGGTTTAATTTGGTTTGATACACCAATCTATTTCCTAATTTTTTCTAATCAATGTATACCAAATCATACTAAATTATACTAATTTAACCAAAAAGAAATTAATGTGCCAAATTTTACAAAATATGTATAAATTTTTAAACTAAAAAACTGAACTAACCAAATTTATCTATTTTAAACCAAATTTATTTTATTTTAGCTGATTGGATTTAAACTTAGTTTTAACTAAAATGCAATATCTTTTAATTTCCTTAAAATTTAATATCCAAACTATCGTTAGTTAGTTGAATTAAAACATATTTTGCTTCGTTTATTTTTGGTAGAGTTTAATTTTTTAAAGTATAGAAATATTAAATTTTTGATAACTTTGTTTACTAATCCACTGATCAATTAGAATATTAAATAATTATTAACTAT
Organism: Sisymbrium altissimum; assembly: GCA_900406495.1. Taxonomy (NCBI): domain Eukaryota; kingdom Viridiplantae; phylum Streptophyta; class Magnoliopsida; order Brassicales; family Brassicaceae; genus Sisymbrium; species Sisymbrium altissimum. The sequence goes on along the minus strand of OVBI01002320.1, from coordinate 13,995 downwards.
TCTTTCATAATTTTCTTTTATTTTTCTCTATATCTAATTTTTTTTAATTCAGTTAAATTTTTTAATTTAACATTTTATTTTCGAAAAAAGAAATATTTCTCCAGTAATTTATTCATTAGTTCAACAAAATCAATGGTTAATCTCTCAATTAATTTAATATATCCTGGTTAATCCCGAATAAATTCAACAATTTGAAAACTCGATTGGTCATTTTTACACAGATTAATGAATTTATATAAAATTTGAAATATTAACTATCCATAAATATTTGATTTTTGATCGTCTTAATGAGGTAATTGTAACTAATTTATTTTAATTTTTTTTATAATGATGATATACATGTTTTAATTTAAATTTAAACCCAAATATAGTTATTATTTTATAAAATGAATCTTTCCAAAAATATAAATCTACATTAACGAAATTGTACATGTTATATTTTAATTGAAATCATGTTATAATTTCTATATAGCCATGTCATATTTTTTTTTTTTTGTAAATTGAATGTGGTAATGACACATAAACAATTTACTTTTCAAATAATGTCTAGAGTAAGTGTAAATTTATAAAATTCTAATAATTTTTAGTTGATTTTTTGATTAAGATATATTGAAACAATTTAAAATTTTAATTTATTTATTACTTCAAAAAAAAAATCGTAAATCGCTTAACTAAATTACTCTATTGCGGATAATCCCAAATATATTCAACAATTTGAAAACTCAATTAGTCATTTTTTTTATACGGATTAATAAATTTATATACAATTTAAGATATTAACTATCTACAAAATTTTGATTTTTGATCAATGTTATATTCTTTTTTTTACAACAGATCAATGTTATCTTAATGAGATAATTGTAAGTATTTTCTATAAAAAAAAATTATAATGATGATATCTATGATTGAATTCAAATTTAAACCCAAATATAGTTATTATTTTATAAAATGAATCTTTCCAAAAATATAAATTTGCATTAGTGAAATTATACATATCATATTTTAATTGAAGGTATGTCATAATTTTTATATAGCCATGTCATATTTTGTATGAAAATTGAATATGATAATGACACATAAATAATTTACTTGTCAAATAGTGTCCACTAGATTCTCAGAATGTAACCAATAACTTTATATTCATATAAAAAATATATAATATTGGTTGTATACGAGCATTTTGTAACACTAGTAAATCAAGTATTTGGGTTGTATGGTTTTAGGTGGAAGGTGAAATTGTTAGTTAGACTCATTCTATAAAGGAATTTCTCAGGCTAAATTGGAACTGATCGAGTTAAAAAGGGATTTGCCGAGTTAAAACCGAATTGCTCAGACAAAGATGGGAATTGACCGAGCCAAAATGGAACTAGCTGGGTCAAAAGGAAAGTTACCAAACTAAAATGAAGCTGGTCGAGCCAAAAGGATAGTTGATTGGGCTAAAATGGTTAAGACCGTAATTGTTGGAGTTAATTATCGTTATTCCGACCGACAATGTTTATCAAGCTGATTGGTCGGGAATTGGACATGGCAGATAGAGCTGTTGGATAGCTCAGCTGGTTTGCACACGCATACTGTGTTTTGGTGCGAAACGGTTGGGGCTAAATTAGTTACCAATCAGGCAAAAACCATGAAGGTGAGGTTATTGATAATGTTGCGCACAGGAAGTGGTTTAGCACAGCAAAACAGTTTATAGACGGAGAGTAGTTTTGTGGCACGCAGAAACGGATTTCAGACGGTTTCATGGCGTGAAAACTGAGTAATCGTTCATTAAAAGAATTTTCATCGGACAATAACTGATTTTTTTACTAGGTAAAATATTTAGAAATATTCTGAAAGTAAAAGAAAAATAATTTCTCTCGAGTGTATTTGTGATTGATCGGGTTGATGGCATTCAATTACTGAGTCAAGCATTCATTTTTACCAAGTGACTGCAAAATCGTTGTATCGTCTGTACAAGAGGTGTCAGAAATCAATAACTGACATATTAAGGTGAGTGTGTGACTATAAGGATAACTTTATAATTGAGATTGCATGTTCATCTAGTTTAGGATTGCTAGGAGTGGTTCTAATTTCTTACTTATCTATTTATTCTGTGTTATGCTGGATTTGACTGGTTAATTAATCACGTAGATACATCTACAGAATTTGGATCAGTCAATACGCTTGGGGCATGATGGTCCAACTTTATCTGGATCATGGATTTAACTTGGTGATTTGTGTTGATTGGATCGGTTAAGCGACTACCAGATGTGCATGATAAATTGATTGACTAATATATGATACATTTGTATATGTTTGGCTCGGTGGGACGGGACTGTAACACCCCCGATTCAGTCCAAACACATCAGATTAAACCGGAAATGTTACGTGTCAAGTCTAACAGAAAATCAGCCCAGTTTAGAACGCATCTAAAGCTAAGGCCGCATTCTCGTGTTAGTCGACCCTTTTAACCAGAGCCTAAGGCTTGTCAACCCGTACTCCAACCAAAGGTTATGATAACTCGGACTACGTTAATACCAGCAGACACAAGGGTTTTTAAGCACACACCAAACGTCCATTTTATTTCATTAAGGGTTATGATACAAAGTGACATATTACAAACCTATTATACATAGATCCGTTCTTAAAAACCATTGATCCACAAACCGGATACAAGCCGTTCATATAAAACATAATTAAGAGTTTTACAAAAGAGCACCAAAAACTACTTCTGGATATCCTACAGCGTCTGCGCTACAAACTCACACTAAGGCTTCCTGCAAAATAAAGGAAAACATGAGTAATTGAAGATAACTCAATTAGTCTCTGACCCACAAAAACAATTCCCAAAGATAACATAAGATAGCCTAAACACAATCATCACAATTAAGCATAATGCACATGCACAAGCATAACCATACTTGCATGAACCTAGCAACTTATTACTAAGCATGCCCCCATCTTAACCACTACGAACACTGAGGCCTCTTGATGTGTAGTCTTTCCCCTAGTGTAAACCTTGCACCCGGACTAATACAAACCCCGAAACGGAGGTTTGTTTTGGGCTCGATGGAGACTATCACCGGCCGTACGGTTCCTACGGGTTAGTCCGATACAAATGATCGATGGTTCACGAAATGGTCGATTGAATCACTCAGCTGGCCGTACGACATTTTCTGGTTGATCAAAGGATGGTCGGATGAAATGAGGGATGGAGTCGATGGTCGTCACACGGCCTGATGGAGAAGGCAGTGATAAGACAATGAGAAATCTCATATTTCTCTAAGGCACAAAGTGCTTAAGGCTTTTCTTTTAGAAGAAAGTTCGGTATTTTATTATCAAAGTTAAAAAAATTACAAGGCTGCAGGGGGACTTATATAGTGTCCATCAGCTATGTCCTTCGAGGAGACTTGAAATAGATTACATTTGTTTTATGCGATAAAATGGCGAACATTTTGGCTTACTCTATGAAAAAAGTAATGGCTAACATTTGCCTAAGTCTACGGAAAGAAATAAAATCAAGGAACAAATTATTCAAACGTTAGTCAAGAAATAGAATCAACGAAAATTATTACCTGACTTACCGTGGCGTAAATGGTGGTGATCATCGATGAATCTGGCCGGTTTTATGGCCTTGAGCTTATGCGCGTGAGATGACGAATAAGGAAAGTCCGTGTGAAGTGTTCGCGTTCCTTGGTCGGTCCAAATCACGTGAATGATTTGGTCGGTCGAATATTAGCTGGGCTCATGTTTTGCTCGGTGAAAATGGGTTTGGCCGGGTAAGAAATGAGTTTGGTCCAATGTAAATTAAGTTTGGCCCGATGGATGTGCGTGTCGGGGTAGTCGTCGACCATTGGTGGGTTGTCTCAAAAGTTGGCCCGATGTTTGAGTCGTTTGGGGTGATGATTTCTCCTTCTGTGGCTCGGTCAGTATTGGGTTCGATGTTTGGCCCAGTCGCATCTCGGTAGTATGTTGCCGCGTCTCGATGACAGTCTTGACCATTGTTTGAATCATCCGTGTCTCGATACTTGGCTCCCGCATCTTGATGATCATCCTATTCGTCTTGAGTGTTGTAGTCTGCGTCCCGATAGTGTTTGTCCGCGTCTTAATACTTAGAAGTCGCGTCTCGATGATCCTTCCCTGCGTCTCGATAGTGACCAATCACGTCCTGATGGTCTTCGCCCACATCCCGATAGTTATCACCCGCATCTCGACAGTCTTTGTTCATGTACTAATAGTCACCAGACGTGTCCTGATAGAATTTCTTCACGTCCCGATACCCGTTTTGCTCCGTCTGGCTGGGTTTCTTGACCTTGGAGATGCTCATCTGGGTTAATCTCTCGATTCATCAACCTTCTTTTCAGCGATCAGTTTTCCACGGCATCGTTGAAGTTCTCCTGAAGTATTCTCGCACCTGAACGTGTCATCGGCCTTGACCTCATTGTTGGATTGGTCTTGACCGGGGCTGCTGGAATAGATCCAGTTTCGGGATTTGCATCATCATCTCCCTCTTGAGAAGGTTCTGTTCTTAGAACTGATTCTCCTGCGTCATACAAGACTAAGTCAGCGATATTAAATACGGGTGAAATTTGGAACTCAACTCGCAGATCAAGTTCGTATGCATTGTCATTGATTTTCTTGATAACTTCGTATGGTCCGCTTCCTCTTGGGGATAGTTTGTTCTTTCTCTCCTTCGGGAATCGGTTTTCCCACATGTCGATCCAGACTTTGTCATCGGGTTTAAAGCTTAGTTCCTTTCGGCGTTTGTCGGGTAACTTCTTCGTCCGTTCGTTCCGTTTCTTAATGCTTTCTTTTGTCTTATGGTAGATTTTCTTAACCATCTCGGATTTGATTATGCCGTCTTGATGGACTTGGTCCGTCCGTGGGAGTGGAATGGGCACCATGTCCAGCGGTGTCTGCGGGTTAAATCCATACACAATCTCGAATGAACACAAGTTAGTAGTCGAGTGTTTTACTCGATTATATGCAAACTCAACCAATGGTATGCATTCAATCTAATTAGAGAGATTGTTACCGACTGTGGCCCTTAATAGGGTCGTGAGTGTTCGGTTGGTGACTTCGGTTTGCCCATCAGTTTGTGGGTGGTAGGAAGTGGAGAAAAGTAGTTTGGTCCCTAGCTGCTTCCACAAGGTTCTCCAGAAGTGATCCAAGAACTTCGGGTCTCGGTCAGATACGATGGTTTGCGGCAGTCCGTATGGTTTCACTACTTCTTGAAAGAATAGGTCTGCCACCTGAGTTGCATCATTCGCTTTATTGCACGGGATGAAATAGGCCATCTTGCTGAATCGGTCCACCACCACGAAGATTACATCCTTCTTCCTGATATGTGGTAAACCTACAACAAAATCCATAGAGATGTCGACCCATAGTAGATTGGAATTGGTAATGGAGTATATAGTCCATGAGGACGCGACCTGGATTTGGCGTTTAGGCATGTCGTGCATTTTGAGCAAAATCTCTCTACGTCTCGTTTTTGATGGGGCAAAAAAAAAAAAGTTTGGCAAGGATGCTTTTGGTTTTGTCCATGCCGAAGTGTCCCATCAATCCTCCTCCGTGTGCTTCGGCCATGATTAATTCACGCATGGAACTCTGTGGTATGCATAGTTTCTTGTCCTTGAACAGAAACCCTTCATTCTTGTAATATGGACTGATTGCTCCTCTGTTGTATTGAGAGAAGATCTATCCTAGCTCCGGGTCGTTCGCGTAGAGGTTTTTAAGATTGTTGAACTCTATAATCCTTCCCTCCATGGTCGAAATCAAGGCATACCGTCGGGATAGAACCTCAGCTACGGTGTTCTCCTTGTCCTTCTTGTATTTGATGATGTAGGGGAAGGTCTCCACGAACTCAAACCACCTTGCATATCTCTTCTTGAGATTGTTCTGCTCTCTTAAGTATTTGAGGGTCTCGTGGTCCGTGTGGATGATGAATTCTTTGCTGAGGAGATAATGCTGCCATTTCTCCAATGATCGGACCAAAGCATACAACTCCTTATCGTAGATATGATAATTAAGAGTTGTCCCATTTAGTTTTTCACTGAAGTATGCCACCGGTTTTCCTCCTTGGGTTACTACTGCTCCAATCCCTGTTCCTAAGGCATCACACTAAATTTCAAAGGTTTTATTAAAATCAGGTAAAACCATAAGTGGTGCGTGGGTGAGGCTGTCTTTGAGCTTTTCAAAAGCGGCATCCTGGATTTGTCCCCATGTGAATGCCACATCCTTCTTGATGACAGTGGTCAGAGGTGCGGCGATGGTGCTGAAATCTTTCACGAACCGCCGGTAGAAACTGGCCAGGCCATGAAAACTTCGGACATGTCCGATTGAGGTGGGTATCGGCCACTCTTGTATGGCCTTGATCTTCTCTTGATCAACCTTCAGTCCCTGTACACTTACAACAAATCCTAAAAAGACCAATTGATTAATGCATAATACACATTTTTAAGGTTGGCATATAACTTTTCCAGGCGCAAGGTTTCAAGTACTTGTTCAAGGTGAACCAAATGTTCTTTTAAGCAAGTGCTATATACTAGGATGTCATCAAAGTACACAATAACGAACTTACAGATGAAGGCCCTCATAACATGATTCATTAGCCTCATGAACGTGCGGGGTGCGTTGGTCAGGCCAAAAGGCATGACTAGCCACTCGTATAGACCCCTCTTGGTGTTAAAGGCAGTATTCCATTCGTCTCCTTCTTTCATCCTAACCTGATGATATCCACTTCTAAGGTCAATTTTAGAGAAAATGGTAGCACCACTTAACTCATCAAGCATGTCGTCCAGCCGGGGAATGGGATGGCGGTATTTGACTGTGATGTTGTTGATTGCTCGGCAGTCCACACACATTCTCCAAGTTCCATCCTTTTTTGGAACCAGGATGACTGGTATGGCACATGGGCTTAAGCTCTCTCGGACGTATCCTTGTTGCATGAGCTCTTGAACTTGTTTCTCTAACTCTTTAGCTTCTTCAGGATTGATTCGGTAGGCCGGTCGGTTAGGAAGAGGAACTCCGGGCACAAGGTCAATCTGGTGCTCAATCCCGCGGATGGGTGGAAGACAAGCTGGTATCTCCTCTGGAAAAACATCTTGGAAAAGGTCCAGAAGTTTCTTGATCCCCTCGGGATAGTTTGCTGCATCTGCTCCTGCAAGGTATCCTTCCTTAAAGATCATTAGTAATACCTATTTTTCATTTCTAAAGATTTAATAACCTTGCAAGGAGAAATAAATAGGTTGGTTTTGCTTATCTTATCGGCTTTAGCCCTTTTGTCCATGGCTTTTTGTATCTCATGGACTTCGTGAAGTGATAAAGGTGACAAGTTATGCTTTTTGCTGTCGTGGACGAAGCTGTAGTAGTTGGTCCGGCCGTTGTGTAGGTTTTCTTTGTCAAATTGCCAGGAGCATCCCAACAGAATGTGCCCAGCTTGCATTAGCACGACGTCGCATGTCACATGGTTGGCATACTTACCGATGCTGAATGGGTCGATGACTTGCTAGCTGTTCCGGAGCTCCACCTTATCGTCTAGCCATTGTAGCCGATACATACGAGGGTGCTTGTCTTTTTCAGTCCTAACTTGTCCATCAAGTATTTTCTGACTACGTTTCTGCATAATCCTCCATCGATGATCAGGCTGCATATTTTGGACTGGACGGTGCACCAGGAGTGAAATATGTTTTCTTGCTGCATTGTCTCTGGTTGGAGCATCACTAAGTGATCATCATGTGACCAAGATCTCTCCCACGTCCGGATAGTCGACCACTTCATCGTCGAGTTCCTCCGTGGTTTCCTCGGCCTCATCGCAAGATTCGATCTCACCGTCGTCCTGTAAAATCATTGCCCGTTGGTTTGGGGATTTCCTCGTGTAATGACCCTTGCATTGGCATTTGATGCAAGTTACATCTGGAGCTCGTGTGGCCGGAGTTATGCTAGAGTCGGGCTTGGTCGGTTTATTTGTCTCCGAACGCAGTTTCCTTGACACGGGCTCTATGGATTTGTCCTTGTTGAAACTGCGTGCTGGTGTAGTCCAATTTGGCTTTGAACAGTTGAGAGATGACGTCTTTCTTTAATGTGCTACTCAGTTTACACGGCGAGGTGGAGAAGCTCATCTAGGTCGCCATAGGGCTGACACTCCACTTTTCTGGCTATGCGGTTTTGGAGGCCATCAAGAAATTGTGCCATGAGAGTTTCTTCTGAGTCGGATACCTCCAGTCGGTGTTTTAGAGTTTCAAACTCTTCAAAATATTCCTCGACCGTCAAAGATCCTTGCGAAAGCTTTCAGAGCTTCTTCTGAAGGTCGTGGTGGTAATACACTGGCACGTATCGCTTTCGGAGGTGAAAGCTCATATCTTCCCATGTAATGATTTGGGGAAGTCTGTGCTGTCACCGGTCCACTATGTCTCAGTCCCACCATGCTAGAGCATTGTACGTGAGTTGGACTGCTGTTAGAGAGACCTTGTGTTGGTCGGAGTAATCATAATACTCGAGTATATAGTTCATATATCGCTCCCAATCGAGATACGCCCTCTGCGTTGATCTTGCCCGCGAACATTTGTGGTGTGAGTTTGAGGTCTTTGCCACCATGGCGAGGATCGTCGTCATCGGCTCATCATGGTCGTTCTCGGTCATTGCGGGGTTGCCCACGATGTCGTGTATTAGCCGGATCATGTCGTCTGTCGCGGTCTTGGTCGTGATCGGGATCATCGTGGTAGTCGCGATGCAAACCCGGGCCATCGTTCCCGCGTCTCCGGGAAGCTCGGCTATCGTTGTCCGAATAATCGGATTCATCGTTTTGTCGATTCTCGACCTGGACGATATGGTTGGTCAGTCTTTCAATGACTGCCATGATTTGTGCGAACTGCTCACGCTTATTGTTGTTGTCTATATTGTCACCTGACATAAAAAAAAATAATTTTGTGAGTTTATAATTTTATTTTTTTGGACCAGAGATTATGCGTATGATATGTAATAGATTAATCGTGATTAACAGAAAACTAATTATAGAATGATTGAATGATTGACGGAATAGACAGGGCGAATGTACGCGGTAATCAAATAAGAAAACAAAATTTTATGATTTTTTTTATATCGTGAATGAAATTAATGCAAGAACAAGTGCAAAAATAATCAATGGGTGATAGAAGGGTTATCGTGATTTAAGGTGGTCCCATGGTGATGGAATGGTCGGTGTGGTCTTGTACGGTAGTCAGATGAATCCTGAAACAGAAATGAAGAAGTATCAACTGTTTTTTTTTTTTTATATGAGATTGAAACAAAATTAAAAAAAAATGCAAATCAAAAAGATAACATCTGAGGTAGGAGCTTTTGGAGTTCTGATACTAGATAATACAAACACTGGAACGGAGGTTTGTTTTGGGGTCGATGGAGATTATCGCTGGCCGTATGGCTCCTGCGGGTTAGTCCGATAAAAATGATCGATGGTTCACGAAATGGTTGATAGAATCAGCTGGCCGTACGGCACTTTCTGGTTGATCAAACAATGGTCGGATGAGAATGAGGGATGGAGTCGATGGTCGCCACACGGCCTGATGGAGAAGGCAGTGATAAGCCAATGAGAAATCCCGGATTTCTCTAAGGCACAAAGTGCTTAAGGCTTTTTTTTTAAGAAAAAAGTTCGGTATTTTATTATCAAAGTTAAAAAATTACAAGGTTGCAGGGGGACTTATATAGTGTCCATCAGCTATGCTCTTCGAGGGGACTTGAAATATATTACATTTGTTTTATTCGATAAAATGGCGAACATTTTGGCTTACTCTATGAAAGAAATAGCGGCTAACATTTGCCTTAGTCTACGAAAAGGAATAAAATTAATGAACAAATTATTCAAACGTTAGTCAAGAAATAAGATCAAGAAAAATTATTACCTAACTTACCGTGACGTGAATGGTGATTGTCGATGAATCTGGTCAGTTTTATGGCTTTGAGCTTATGCGCGTGAGATGACGTATAAGAAAATTCTGTGTGAAGTGTGTGTGTCCGTTGGTCGGTACAAATCATGTGAATAATTTGGTTGGTCGAATATTTTCGTTGGGCTCATTTTTTGCTCGGTGAAAAATGGGTTTGGCCCGGTGGGAAATGAGTTTGGTCTGATGGAAATTGAGTTTGGCCCGATGGTTGTGCGGGTCGGGGTAGTCGTGGACCGTTGGTTGGTTGTCTCAAAAGTTGGCCCGATGTTTGAGTTTTTTGGCCCGATGATTTCTCCTTCCGTGGTTCGGTCAGTATTGGATTCGATGTTTGGCCAAATCGCGTCTCCGTAGTTTGTTACCATGTCTCGATGACAGTCTTTACCTTTGTTTGAATCATCTGTGTCTCGATATTTGGCTCCCGCGTCTCGATGATCATCATGCGCGTCTCGATGATCATCATGCGCGTCTCGAGTGTTGTAGTCTGCGTCCCGATAGTGTTTGCCCGCGTCTCGATACTTAGCACCCGCGTCTCGATGATCCTTCCCTGCATCCCGATAGTGACCAATCACATCTCGATGGTCTTCGCCCGTGTCCCGATAGCTATCACCCGCGTCTCGACAGTCTTCGTTCGTGTCGCGATAGTCACCAGACGCGTCCCGATAGAATTTTTTCACGTCCTAACACTCGTTTTGCTCCGTCTGGCTGGGTTTCTTGACCTTAGAGATGCTCATCTGGGTTAATCTCTCGGTTAATTCATCAACCTTCTTTTCAGCGACCAGGTTTACCACGGCTTCGTTGAAGTTCTCCTGAAGTTTTCTCGCACCTGAACGTGTCATCAGCCTTGACCTCATAGTTGGAATGGTCTTGACCGGGGCTGCTGGAATGGATCCAGTTTCGGGATTTTCATCACGGACTGTCACACAAACTCTTGGGCCAAAACATCACTAGACCGAGTTCCGTTAACACTCACGGCGTATCTCGGCCGAAAATACGTCCATAAAATGCCAATCCCATTGGATTGTACACGGCCATGGGCTTCTTACCGATAATCGCACAGTAAGAAAATAGGGAAGACTTACTACACCAACACTAACTCGCATAAGAATCGAAAACCAAGGAAAATCAGCGCCCTAGCGTGTTGGTATAACCATACGACCGATAGTCCTGATTCCCGGAGAGCTTAATGGCCTAACTTGTGCCAGCTTAGCCGAACGGTCACTAGCCATAACTCTCCCCCGTTTAAGCAACACTGCGCGCATGCAAGCATACGTCGGGTACTTAAACTCCACACTCCTCCCGAACGTCACCACTCTTCTGGACGGGTTACTTGCCGCCCCTCCGATGGAATATCCTGCACACGTTAGACAAAACACAGCCTAACATCCGGGATTCACCCTTAACTCGACAATTCCACCTAGTCTGGTCCTTACTCAATACGTTCCAGACCTGTTCTAAGGTTTTTCGACCAAAACCTAGTTCAGACCGGGATAAAACATCAACTATTACAAGGATTGTGTCGGACTTAGAACTTACCGGTTAAACCACACTAAACTTGACTTCCGGCCACATATCCTAAGCTTCCTTTCTTCCTTCAGCTACTTTCTTTCTCTGACTAAATTTCTATAGTTTTTAGGTCACACTTTAACTCTGGACGAAGTCTGAGAAGAAATGAGAGTGAAGAGGTATAAATAAGCAGTTTTCAGGCGCTTAGGTGTCACTACCAGGTCAAGCCATCCATGCATGAGTCCACCTCAGGTGAGCTACGGCCTAGGCTATTAAATAGGCTCAGAAATGACACAGAATTATCTGTTAATCTCTGTCCACGAAAATTACTGCACATGTGTCGCATCCTTATTTACTGCGGGTTAATCCTTAATTAACCTGATCTTATCCGGTTTACCCAAAACTGTACTGTATGAGCCAAACGTAAGATAATTAGGCTCAGTCACGAGACTTTTGTGTTTGCTCGAGTAGAAAGTCATAGACATTAGAGAGTCTATGCTTCCTATAAGCATCCTTTATGGCGACCATCTTGAATTTCGTTCTTCAGTGATTCCCCGTCCATTCCATCCAAATCATTTTCAACTTTTCCATCTCAGCTAAGGCCATCCTATTTGGCACTTAAGCTGACAACACCACTTCCGATCCCGTTTATTTATCAAACAGATCTCTCCAATGTTTCTGGGAATTCGGATACATTCCTCCATACTTGGCTTCCGCTGTACCATCTACTATCAACTCCTTTGTTTATTCTTTTCCTCATTCGTCTGAATAGCAACTGAATATACCCTTTGTATTCTAATTGCATTCCTATAACAGATATATTCATACTATACATGCATTTTACTCATGAATACTCCTAGTAATGGCAAGTTTAATACTGACTTTAAATCAACCATCAACTACTCGTGTAAGCAACATGATACTGTTAACATCTTCTTAAGATAATGTGATTGTCTTGTACAGGATGGGTAAGACATATAGTATTGTCTGCTATACCAATTCATGAATGCAACCATGTGTGACTACTTTAGTTGTCTTTCTTTTTAGTATTGTTGTTTTAACATCTCGTACTATATGTTATCAAATATGTAATGTGTTATATATCTGATTGCTTATGGAATATGTAATATGTGTTATGTAGTATACAAATATACAAATTAATTTGTCTGTTTATGCAGCTAAGAATATCCAAACACATCCAAAAGGAGAAAAATAAGAGTACATCATGATTCAGACATGTTCTTAAGTCAACTGGATGAAAGTGATATATAAAGAGTCTATCCTCGAACAGGTCTTTCTAAGATTCATATTTGGATGATTTTGGGTGGAGATGAAACGCGTGAGTTTGATTTCCTTTGAAGTTACTTTCAAGTCATTTATAGTTGGAGAGATATATCGATTTTAGTGAAATTATATATGTCTGGTCTTTAAGAGACGTTTGTGCACCGATAAACCCCCAAAATTGGGCCAAGCCACCTTGAATTAAAAAAAAAAATCAAGCCACTAACCGAGACAGAGAATACCTAGACCTCGGCCAAGATCATAGATCGAAGTCACATGCTGAGGCTGGACACTTTTTGAAAGAAAAAAAATTATATTTTTTTTCCCAAAATTAACTGTTGCTGGTCCAAAGGCATATACATATTTGTGTTTAAGCTTTTTATTTTTTATACAACCTTCAATAAGAACCATACACCACTTTTAAACACTAAATTGGAGTTTTTCTTGGTTTTGAATTCAAAGATCTTTCAAAGGAGAGATCTCTATATCTTAGTGAATTTTGATGATGATATTTATTTATACTTCCAATGTTTCTTGCATCATATTAAAATACATCACTTTATTTAGTTAAAAGAAATCCATAGTCTATACTACATCCTTTTTAAATAATTATTTAATGGGTTTATTCATAAGATTTTCATCTGGACTTATTTTGAATGCATGATTTTTTATGGCAAATTTAGTAATATGATTTTATAAATTCATTACCTCGAAATATTGTATCTGATTAACAATACTTGGTGAGTTTAATGCTTTAACTAGATCAAAATTGAGTTACGAAGTTTCAATTAAAATTTCTATCTCGTGTTTAGAAAATTTGTATTAAGGACATCAAACAAACTCTAAAACTCAGACTTGACTCGTTATCTCGTGTTCAGAAAATTTCCCCACATGATCCAACGTATCTTCAAACCTCGCTCACTCTCTTCTGATTGCTTTTTAGTTAATTTTTTTTGCTTTGTATGAGCTAGTTGTTAAGAGCTAACTTTAGCTCTAAGTTAGAGGTAGGTTGTCTAATTTTTGGTGTGGGCATGGCCTTGTATTTTGAACTTCTTTAATAAATTTGAAAATTTCAGTTTAAAAATTAAAAAAACATTTAAACTTCTATGTTGACCAAATTTACATTAAATATTGTCATACATACAATATACGGCGATTTGATACAATAATCCAAAAAAAATTTTTATTATAAATATCTAAATAACCTATCAATTTTTTTTTCTAAAAAAATCAAATAAAGTGTAACATCCCGATTTCTGGTATATATGGAAAATGTGTGGGAGAGATTAAA
>OVBI01002319.1:5563-21380 GCA_900406495.1 Sisymbrium altissimum | reverse complement strand
GTGATTGTGGAGTCTCCCATAGAAATCTCACGCAAGGGTTCAGGAGGTCAATGTGGAACGTGAGATGGGGGCTCCCTCTCTTGATGTTTGTATTTGTAATGTAGTAATTGCATTCTAAGGTAATGAAAATTGGAAAAGTTAACCGATAATAAAGTTGTTTTTTTGACACTCATGTTTCATTAACCGATTCATTAACCGACAATGAAGTTTTTAAAGGATTTCTTATATTTTTTTCCGAGAACAAAGTGGATTTTTGGTATGAGTATTTTCAATACCGGTCTAGTAGGTTTTTTTAAAAACCGGTTTATCTCTGTCTTGGTTATCGCTTGATATTGTTATAAATATATTTTTTTTTTCTTTCTTTCTTTTTTTGGTTCAGTTTAAGTTAGTGTCTTATAAAATTCTTAGCTGATATTTTTATTAGCAATGTTGCTGATAATAACATGGTTTACCAAAGAGATAACACATGAAGAATCACATCTAATGTTGTCTTGATAAAAGACTAATTTAACTTTAACTTACTAGAAGAAGAAAAAAGTTTCTTATGCCTTGTAGCTTATTTGGAGGGTTGGTGGTAATGTTTCCACTACTTTTACAACATACAAGATGGTAATGACATGAGTGATGCATTTAGATAAGTGAAAAACTTTTGTAGAGACGTTTTGGATTACATCCAGATGTTTTGGATTATATCCCCATTTATTTAACGGATCTATAAATGGGGATGTGATCTAAAAATTTTACTTTCTTTTGACCTTTTTGTTTTTTGTTTTGATCTATTTGTGAGTGTAAGCATTGTAATTATATAATGGCTGCTAGTGTGTGTGTTTAGGTTAATGTGAACATTTTTTTACCCTTTCATACATGGTGCCAAATACTTTATTTTCAATTGTTTCTGCAGTTATTTTCTTAAGATAAGTCCATCTATGAGGCAGTGGAGAATGTCTTCATTTCAATCTACATTTGGAAGAACCCAGTTGAAACGGCGAAACAGCTGTTGAACCTTGCCATTGATTTGAATATAGGTAGGAGATTAAGCATCACTAGGGTTTTATTGTTAATTCGTTAGTGTCAAAAGCTGACATATCTAATCGCACGATAGGTTCCTTCTGTGACTCCAGACATGAACGCTCAATAGCAAAGTAGAAATAGTGAGCATTGTTATTGGTTAATGATTCATTATTTCCTCGAGTTAAAGGATTCCACCACAAGAGACTAATTAGTGCTTCTGTTGTTTTTTTCTTTGTAGACTTTGGTTTTGTATGACTTCTTTTGTTTTAACATCAACGGGACAACTGTGAGTTTTGGGCTCCAACGCCTCACGTAATATCAGGTAAAGTCATACTGATCCCAAGTCGAAAATCAAATTCTTAGAAATATATGAGTGGAAATGAGCGGGGAAGTGTAAGTGTGTTTGAGTCTAGGTGAATTTATTTCGTCCTTTTTTTTTTTTGTTGCGTTTGCGTAATTGCATTATCAGTAATGTGAATTTTGTTTCCACGGTGTTGTCTTAACTGATCTTTAGATTGCAATATGAACCAAGAACTTGTGTTCTTTTTTTTACTTATGCTTTGTGTGTGTAATGGTTACTCGTGTGTGTGTTTAAGTTAATTTAGACTTTCTTTATTGATTATCTCATTTTGAAATTCCTGTTAAATTTTTTGTTGGATCTCAACCTTTAATCTATTTGCAGCTGAGGTTCAAGATTCCAGTGATCGTAATAAAAAATAAAAGGAAAAACGGGTAAAGTTTTACTGATCTGACAAGTCATTTATCAGCATTTTCGGCATTTTGCTACATATCTGAAATTGTAATGGGATTTGTTTATGGACCTGGGAAAACATTAAAATCCCATTGTCACTGTTGCTTTTTCCCTATTTCGCAGATTCACTGACTGAGATCGTTCATTCAGAAACTCATGCATATGTAAGTTAATTTATCAGGTTTTGTTAATCTTATTTGACTATTTGGTTTGGGTGTGTTGGATCTTAATGCATATGTAAGCTTTAAATTTATTAACTTTTGGTAATCACATATGGTTTTATCTAATAAGTTTTTTTCATAGTTAGGATTAGGTTTTGGTAATCGTATCTGACTATATCTGGTTTGGATTTAGGTTTATTGGATCTTGATGTATATATAAGCTTTTTCATATTTAGATTAGGTTTTGGTAATCGCATCTAGTTTGAATTTATTAGATTTTGATGCATATATAAACTTTTTTTATAGATATATTTATTATGTTTTTGGTTTTTAGATAAATCGCATGTGATTATGGGTTTGGATTTATTGGATCAATTGTTACAAGATGCTATGTTTACTGAGTTTGGTTTCGGTTTTTATTGATATTTTCTTTTCCAGGTTTTTATCCTTCTTTCCCTTGCTCCACGGAATGATCATGAGTAGGTCTGGGAAGCTTCGAAAGATCGACAGGTATTGATTTGTATTCGTTGGTTCTGATTGTTCATGTAACAATGTTAATTGATTATATATTCTGATCATCCATATAACTATGTTTGATTGTACTAAACTTGCATATATTGGATATATTAAACTTATTAAACTTAGCCAGAAAAAAACAAAAGTTTTTACTCACTAAGGGATGTCAAATATATGCAAAGATGAATTTAGATTTTATACTATAAAAATTAATTAAAAGCAACAAAATCATAGATTTCATCTTTCGTAGGTAAAAACTTCTACTTCTTTTTGGCTAAGTTTCGTAAGTTTAATATGTCCAATAAATGCAAGTTTAGCAAGATCAAACATTTTTATATGGATGATCAAAATATAAAATCAATTAACATTGTTACATGAACGATCAGAACCAACCAATACAAATCAATACCTGTCAATCCTGTTGAAAACTTCCCAAACCTGCTCATGATCATTACGTGGAGCAAAGGAAAGAAGAGTAAGAACCTAGAAAATAAAAGATCAATAAAAATCAAAACCAAATTCAGTAAACATAAGATCTGATAACAATGAATCCGATAAATCCAAACCTATAATCACATGCGATTTACCTAAAAACCAAAAACATGATAAATATAAGCTATGAAAAAAGCTTATATATGCATCAGGATCCAATAAACTCAAATCCAAACCAGATGCGATTAACAAAACCTAATCTAACAATGAAAAAGCTTATATATGCATCAGGATCCAATAAACCCAAATCCAAACCAGATATAGTCAGATGCGATTACCAAAACCTAGTGCTAACTATAAAAAAAGCTTATTCGATAAAATCAAACCAAATATAGCCAGATGCGATTACCAAAAGCTGATAAATCTAAAACTTATATATGCATTAAAATACAATACACACAAACCAAATAGTCAAATGCGATTACCAAAACTTGATAAATTTAACTTACATATGCATGGCTATCCATGGGTTCCTGAATGAATGAAGATGATGCCGAAATCAAGAAATGAAATCTCTTATGAAAGATGTCAATCAGCGAATCTGCAAAATTGGGAAGAAGCAATAGTGACAATGGTGTTTTTATAGTGGGTTTTAATGTTTCCCTTAGGCCCATAAACAAAACCCATTACAATTTCAGGCAAAATGTCTAAAATGCTGATAAATGATTTGTCGGATCAGTAAAACTTTACCGGCTTTTATTTCTATATTTTTTACTAGGATCACTAGAATCTTGAACCTCAGCTGCAGATAGATTAAGGGTTGAGATCCAACAAAATTTTTTTTTATAGAATCACATCTAATGTTGCCTCGTGAAAGACTAATTCAACTTGACTTCTTCTGCCACGTAGCTTGTTTGGAGGATTGGTGGTAACGGCGCCACCACTTTTACAACCTGCAGGATGGTAATGACATGAATGATGTAGGTAGCTGGACAACTTCTGCAAAGACATTTAGTTTTTGTGGCTTTAGCGTGATTGGGTTTATTATACCTTCTGAGTGTTCAACAAGTTTGGTAGCTCTACTTGATGTGCATGAAGATGATATCCACAATCCCCGGGAACAGCTTGATTAGGTCTTTGGTAACCCCTGCATCAAAATATTTAGCCAAGGTGCTTCAATATATTTATATTTCATTAAACTACACTAGCTATCTCCATTAGTTTAATTTCGGGACACCGTTGATCTCAAGGAAACTAGAAGATCGAAGTACGAAAACAAAATGCAAGTTTGTACCCATCTTCAGCAAAAGAAGTAGCATCTACAATATCTGGACCAAAGCACTTTGGTTGTCCTCCCGCAACATAAAGTGGGTCCCCTGCAATTTGGTCAACATGTTAGCTATATCTGCGTCTAAAATTTTATGTTTGCTGACTTGTACTGCGATCCTGTAAACATCATCACCTCTTTCATAGACCACAACCAAAGAAGAACTTATGTCTAGCAAATTCTTCATAGACTATGCCATAAGCAACTCTTGTCCTAGACTGCAACTATATGTACATCTATACCTAGGTGAAGCATCACTTGGGACTAAGGCCTCTTTTCATCAAAACATGATTTCACAATCCTTTTGTATTCAATGTTCTGCTTGAGTTTTCCCACCACAAGCCAGCAGTTCGGTTGTTCCATGATTGCCTAGCTGATAAATAACTAAGTTTCAAAACAAGTCTCTTTTAAAAAGACTGAAAGTATGGCTATTGACTCCATCCAAATACATTCTCTCTCAAAGCTACGTATCCAAATTTATATATTATACTAATGAATGACTATAAACGCACAGTCGTAGAAAATGCCATCTCTAATGCGTGACAAGCCAGAAGGAAACAGAAGTTTTTACCTACTAAGGGATGTCCAATATATGCAAGATGAATTCGGATTTGATGTGGTCTCCCAGATTGTATCTCCACCTGTTTTGCATCAAAACAAGATGATTCTGAAGAACTTTGTTTTGATCTTACTATCTCATTCGCTTTCTGCATTATCCTTGTGTGACATGTGACATTGGAAATAAGATTCAGAAGGAAAACCTTAACAAGCGTGCAATTTCTCTTCATGTCCCTTTCCAAAACAGCTACTTTGCTTAAAGCAGGTTTGCCTGACAAGAGCGAAAACCAGTAATATATGAAAAACAAAATGAAAGAAGGCGAAATGAGAACAAATAAGATTTACTGTGGATTAGTGTGTTGCTCTAGCTAATGGTGAAAAAGATATTAGAAGTAACCTTCCGAAGAAGCAACGTACAATCCTTTTGCGACCCCAGGATATCGAACCACTCCAATAGGCTGGTTGATAACTAGCTTCAAAATGATAAACAACAAAGAAGCGGCGTCAGCAGAGGCTGTCTCAGTTGCATATTTTAACCATTTGAAAATAAATTATCAGCGAAAATAATAAAGTGGTCTTGCCTCATCTTCTTCAACTATACCATTTGCTAGTGCTCGATATATCTTTGATATTTTTCTTCCCGTTGCACACTCTTGACTCAGGTTGCTGTAAGAAAATACTTAATACTGGTTGAACTTTATGCAAGTACAGTTAGAACTCTAACATGTGAACTCTTGTGGTAGCATAGACAATGTGGGAATTGATATATGAAACTAAGACCCATTGTTTTTGTATTACTACATGCTTAGCGACCATTATAGAGTGCAGGAGACTGCAATTTGTACTTTAAAAACCTTTCACATACAGCATTGATCAACTACGCACAAATTCTAGAAACAATTTTTTCTTTCAAAAAATATTTTCAAGAATGAGTTGAGGCAGAAAAAGTAAGCCAGAAACTATCTATGAAACTCACCCAGACCCAACAAGAGATGTCCCCTCAGCAAAATAAGCTGCAAGTTTAGTTTTTGCAAGCTTTGTCTTCGCACAGAGAAGTATACCTGAGAAAAGAAACCATCCGTTAGACTTTCACAACTTCCCCAATAGAGATGCTTCTGCAATGTGAACTGATATGTCCAGCGAAGAGTTCAACATTTAAAAAGGAGAAGAGAATACTTGAATCAATAAACTAACCTGAAGTTCCTCTACCAAGTCGATGTACAGGGACAGGGTGTGATTCACGAGCTCCGGTGGAAGAATCTCTATTACCAAGACACCACTGCAGTTGCGTCAACAACGTCCGTTGCTGGAAAAGTCCTCCTGGCAATACTTGAAGTCCAGAAGGCTTGTTTAAAGCGATCTGCAATATATAAAATTGCAGTGGTCTCTGATCAGGACCAGGAACCAATTCACCAAACATACACAAATCACTGTGACTTGATGAAGAAGAGGTATCTTAATTAAAGAACAGAAAACTAAAATGCACACCAAAAGAAAACCAAAAACAAGAAGCTGCATTGGTCATTACTTTTATATAACAGCAAGCAAAGAAAAACAACATTCTGCTATGCTTTGTTCAGAGCGGGAAGTTAGTTACCATATCATCGTCTTCATACAAAATCTCTAGCGAGTATGGCGTGTCAGGTTCCTTCCAGGGAAGCCTATGGTAAACTAACTTCGAACCAATCCTGACAAAAAGCTAAAGAATTTATAAGTGCTCTCAAAGTCATTGTACAAAAAGGGAGAAAAAAGAAAAACTTGTTAGCTGAACCTAAGAAGTGTGGTTGGATCTTTTACAACTTCCCCGTCAATATGTATCTACAAACCATCATAAAGTGGGAGTCTTGAATCAAACGAGAAATTTCCTGAAAAAAGATGTGGTATAAAGAGTAGTAACCTGTCCGTTTTGAATTCGTTGAACCCACCTGCAAAGAAAAAGAAAAGAGTTAAAGAACCAAAACGATACTGTAGTAAAAGAGTAGAGAGTAAGAAGAGAAGAACCCAAGCAATGGAGCTGAGCTCTTGTATTTGGTTGAGTAGAAATCTGACACCGTCATTAACTCTGTATACAAATTCCACAAATCAAAAATACAAACGACAAAGGAAACAAATACAACAGCAAAAAAATAAAAATCAAAACTTTTTTATTCCTAAAGCAATAGTTAAGGACCTGAATCAGAAGGGGAGGAGACCACATCCTTGTATGTCAAACCATCGTTGAGCTCGGGCCATGGCATGCCGATACGTTGCGGTGACATCGTTTCAGGAAACACCGGCTGACCGAGATTTTTGTTTTCTAGGCTTACTCTTTCAAATTGAAGGAGAGTTTACTGAACCAAACCGAAATAGACCAATCCTAACCAGTTTCTATCAAGATAGTATTTTCTAAAAGAATATTAATTCCACAATTTTAAGGGATTATCAATTTTAAATTTATAATAGATAATCTTTTAGTAAAATTGATAACTTATAATTTTAAAATTGATAATCTGTTATAACTTAGTCTAGTCTACTTAGTAAGACATGTAGAGTCAAACTTACCTGGATTTTCGAGTTGAGAATCAAAAAAAAAAAAAAACTTACTAAAACATTACTGAAATTTGACATTGCGAAGATTTAAGACAGACATACAGCAATGTGGTAGTTAATATATGAAAATAAGACCCATTGTTTTAGTCATAAACAGCAGTTACAATTGATGTAAGCCTTTATTAAGGTTATTTTCCAAAACCCTTTTGCTCAGAAGACAGAGAGAGAGAGTTCCTATTCCTGTGTGGTTTTCTTGTACTCAGGCTTCAGCTCATAAGTTCCTTGGTTGCTTCCTTTGTTATTGTAAATGCAAAGATCTCTCAGCAAGTCTTTCAGGAATTGCTGCATCAAACCACATTCAATTCACACTTTGTTATTTTCTTTTTTTTCTCTATGCTCTTTAAAATGTTTCAATCAACCACTATACAAAAGTCTGCAGTTTCCTATTTCTTACCTCTGGTTGGTCAGTTTCCTGAATGAGCAGCCTTAGAGTCCAATTCGATTGTCTTTCAAAGAGATTAAACATGACTTCCTCCATCTCTCTGCGGTCCCTTCTTGTCCTCTTCATTTCAGATGTCCTGTTTGTCACTTTCTTCTTTTCCTGATACAAAGCAATGAGTTCTCAGGGCTGTATAGATTCAATTCATGACCCTTTAGCCAACAGCATGTAATGTTGTGTTTTCAAGTGGTTAGGATAGATACAGGAGCCGCGGTGGGGATAATCATTGCCGGCATTGGTCTCATATGCATTCCATTGGCATTCTCAATGACCTGCTGAAGAAACCAGAAACATGATCATGCGAAGAAACACAGTGGTATAAACCATCATATGATTTAACCATTCTATACAAGAACCTGAGTCTGTCTGTTTTTGCACATATACTTGCTTGCCCTTTCACGACACAATTTTCCATAGCTCTCAATGTTCTCGTTACAAGGCCTCATGTCAAATTTGTTTTTAATCTTCCCTTCCACTGAAAATTTTCCTACACCTCAAAGAACATCGTAGAAGAGAATCAATCATCACAGTTATCAGACAAAATCAGGTTCGTCTCTTGATTGTAAACAAACAGTTCATTGGGAAAACCTTCACCCAATGATCCAAAATGTGATACAACAAACAAAGATACGAGACTGTCATTAATCCACAAAGTCAATAACCAACAGTATAACAACTGATGAATAAGCCTTTACTTAAATCATTTCCATGCATGCTACACAATGAAAAACGATGGGACTGGTGAACTCTCCTTTTTTACCTTCTGAAGACTCACAGAAAACAGACATGGGGATGAAATCGGTAGACATGTCCAAGGAATAACGTTTGGGGATGTTTCCAGATTCAGCTCGAGCTAATTCCATTACGAACTGCAGAGGCAAAAGAATCACATGTTTAATGTTTTACGCCCGATAAAATTTGCAGTTTTGAAGTGGCGAGCAAGAAAGGAAACGTAAAAGTACCAAACTTCTTTCCAAGGAACAGTCAAGGAAGCTAGAAAACAACAGAGAGAAGATCTCTAAATTTGCAGAAATGGTTCCACACAATACTAATCGCACTTCTCAAACTACAATCAGTAAACACATTTGCCACAAAGATATGGAATTTCAGAGAATGCGCCTCAGAGGGGTACCAACAAAAAAAGGCCTATTCACATAAATCATGAAACTTTCTGAGGAAGAAAGAAGAAAACGAGATACACACAAGCAAGGAGGAGAGACATGCGAGTGATAGATACAAAAATCAAAATCCAAAAGGCCAAGTAACAGAGAAAAATGAATACTTTGGTTTCTTCGTCCTCGGTAGCGAGAGGATCGATGGAGAGGGTGACTTTGGCGTCAGGACGGTATGAATCGTCGGGAAAAGGAAGAGGCTTGAGAGAAGAAGCAGCGAGAGAAGGGCATTTCATTAGCCATATGGATCTCTCTGCTAAACCCGTCTCTAAAGCTTGGTTCCCATTCTTCTTCGCCGTAAATGCTTCCATTTTCATGCAGAAACCGAGAAAGTATTAAAAATAGACAAGACGATGGAAACAGAGTAATTCTAAGCGCCTTCCTTTAAGTGTAACCCTAAAGATTGCTTTAATGCTAAAATTTTACTATTAATCTCTCTCTCTGTCTTTTATATTCATTCTTATCTAATAATATCACAAAAGAGATTGTTTCAAGGTAGTGAAGAATACAAACGAACAAAAAAAGCTAGTTTTGATTCTGATATACACAATGACTACAAAACATGTTTACACAAAGAGAAGAGGATTTTCCTTCTTGTGCAACTATGGATCACACGCGAGGCCGTTTCGTTCTTCTCTCTGCTAACTTGTTACTCGCATTTCGTTTGTTAGAAACCTCTTTGTGTTGTTGTATCTCTCTCAAAGCATCAGCCTTTGTTGTCTCTTCCTTCTGCTTCTTCATTGTATTCTCCAACGCATCCTTCACAAAGAACTTTAACCTCCAGAGTGTTGGTTCGTCCTGCATACAACAAAACTAGCTTAAGAAAAGAAAAGGACCAGAAAAGGCACAAATGAAGGTTGGGTTTTTTAGTAACAAGAGATTTACCAGTACGTCCATCTCAATACTCACTTCCTCTGCTCTATGTTGGAAGCTCGGGTCAGCCTGAGCAACTATACCCAACACTTTCTGTAGCTCATCCGGAGACAATTTTAAGAATGCCATCCCAATATTACGCTTCTCCTCAGTTGTAATTTTCCTGATACAATCACTCAACGGTGTGAGCAAATTATGATGCATTGACCACAGGGAACCCAAAACGTGTAAAAGAATTCATTAAGGCCAACCTGCATTTTTCCACAACTATATGCCTTAGCTTCTCCAGCTCGTCATTAACATTGCAAATCTGAACAGCAATATCCCAGTTTGTTAGTTAGTTAAACGGTTAACAACACAAAAGGAAAAGGGTCGCTGATATAGCAAACAAACTAACCTCGGTGCTCAATTCTCTAGTTGTTTTGGAATGAGATGCTTCTTTTGCAAGCAGCGCCTCCATTGCTGCTTGCTTCTCCTCTTCGTCCCGTATTTTCTCCTGCAACCAATTTTGTTTAAGAACTTGGCTGAGCAAAAACCCTTGGTGGTGATAAACTCCATCAAGAGAATCGTGTGAAAGCCAATAACATATACAATCATTACCTCTTCTTGAACCTTTGGAAAAAAGTGTACCCATTTCTCCTCAAACTTTCCCAGTAATGTTTTCGCCATAGAGTAAACTTCACTTGTTTCTTCATTATACTTCATTGCGTTCTCAAACACTAGCCGCATATCAGTATATATTTGCAAAACATGTTTGTACCCGGTACCATCCTTAGCCTCCATTTGATTCTTTATCGTGCTGAAGTCCATGGGCTTGTCAATAACCTACAATCAGAACAAAGACACTCTTATCGCACATAATGTAGACCGAGGAATAACACACACACAAAATCTTAAACTAATCGAAAGAGCAAAACATAGATAGTAGTGTACTTTGATCAAACTTATTCACAAGTTCAACCTGCATTGATCACTAGCTTTCTCTTCATTTTCTCATCAACTGTAGACTTGAACAAGTAACTGAATTTTAGCTCATCTTAACAAACTATATGACCGCATATATAGTTAAAGAGAAAACGACAAGTGCATGGCTTAGGCAGAAACTCCATAGAGCTTCTTGGGAAGTTCTGGCCTTACAATAACTTAAAACTAAGACTTCCCCCACGAGGAAATTTAGGTAGCTCTAATAGGCAAATGCTATTTAGACTTCCTCCACTAAACCAAAAGAACACATCAACAAAGAGAAGTGAAAATCTGGTAGGTCTAATAGGCAAACGCGGTTTAGTCATGCGTAATGTCCAATTACATGTTCTCTACCAGAATAAGAAAGGTGAATTTTGGTAGCTTTGATATGGAAAAGGCATTTAGTCAATCAAATATACATACCAACAAGGGAAGTTGAAAGCTGAGACGGGAAAAAAAAACGTTACCTCATAGTAGTCATCCAAACCAAGGCCTTCTACATCGACAGGATGCATAAAAGGCCAAGCGCACTTATGCTGAGTTATCTGACAAAACCAAAACAATCAAATTTAATGTTTTCAAACTCTTTCAGGGGTAAGAAGATGATATGATATACCTGACGGAAGATAGTTCCGAATTGACGCATAAGGTCATGCATTCTTTTAGCAGCAACAGCTTCCCTACGCGCGGCCTCTTGTTGAACCTTCCTAACCCCTACAACATGTCTGGAGCCAGAAGAGTTTGCGACAGCAATGCTCGAGTAAAAGTCCTCTACTTGTTTCAGTTTGTGCTCAAGCTGTAAGTAGAACCAATAAACCCAATGTACATTGAATCAATATTTGCCACGTCGATATAAGTTCACAAGCAAAACTTGAGAAGAGCCAAAGCACAGAAAGAAGTTGTAGAATATGGCTCGAATCTTAACAAATAGAGCGAGAAGGACTTAACACGGAAAAAAAATCCATAATTTGGTATCAAGAAAGACAATTGAGCAAGAAGAAGAAGAAGAAGGGATCAAAGCTCAAAGGAGAAGACTTTTTTTACCGAATCAACCCAATGTAAAACCTCGTCGACTCGCTGCTTGATGCCCTCGGCCTCGACAGCGAAAACCTGGGATTTCCCGGGGGGGATATGACCTAATTCCGGCACTGAATCAGCCATAATTTTGCAGGTTTTCAGCACCAAAAGACAAACAAAAAATCCCCAAATAAAAGATGAAGAAGAGCAGTGGCCGACTTATGGACTACCTAGCTGTCGTTCTTGAGTTGAAAAAGGAATAGATAAAAAAGGAAAAAAGGGAAAACTCAGGGGCATTCCGAGAATTGAACTCGGGACCTCTCGCACCCTAAGCGAGAATCATACCACTAGACCAAATGCCCTGTGTCCGTTTTATTTAAGGATTATTATATGAACCTAATAAACAATTAACCATTTCAAAAGTTGTGCATAATTTTTCATGTAAACTCTGGGAAAAGAGCGTATTTCACACTATTTGTATCGTGCAGATTCCTATGTTAACAAATTGACTGTGCGTTTTGTATCTCAATAATCAAAACATTCAAAAAACTTACATAAACTCTAATTTTAATGCTTAAATCAAAATTGATTTAGACGGAAGTTATTCCAACGTTATATTGGCTGACTAGATGCCATGGTAGCATGACTTATACGTTTTTAATCAAATACATAATCGTTCTGTTATTAAAAAATAAAAATAAAAGTTTGATAGAACACAAGACTCTACCAAATAAGTTGTTTTGTTCTTTTGCAAAAACTACCAATTAAAGTTTACTTGTAATAGTCTATATACATATATTTATTTATCCTAATTTCCCTTACGGCAACGATTTCCATCTTTTCTCTTTTTTTTTTTTAACGACTTTCTCTCTATTCTTCTTCTTTCGTTTTTTTCTAACAAATTCCCCCACATAATTGATGGATACTCCACAGTGGTTCGATTTCTCCAAAGCAGAGTAGAGAGATCTTTAACTTGAACAAAAAACGCCTCTTGTGATTCTGTATTTACTGGTGATTGAGTTTCAGTTTCTAGTTCAAGTCAATTTTAAAGCTTCAATTTTCAGCAATGAGGTAAATTTTTCGTTTAGAGGATTGAATCAAAACTGGGTCTTTGAATTTTGAGAGTTTTGTTTAAGAGGGTTTAATTAAAATGGGGTATTAGAGGGTTTAATCAAAGCTGGGTTTTAATGGAACTTTGTTATGTCAATTACAGCTATATAGGTGACATTTCATTCAATGTGTATCGTGGTGGGTATTGGGTAAAGCAGCATGATGGAGAAATTACTTATCTTGATGGTGTAATGTAAACCTGAGGAAATATTGACTGTGCTTTCCGATGAGTTATATGGGCAGAGGTTGTGATATAAGATGCCTTTTGAAGACAACAAAGAGCGTAAGGTTTTGGTAAATGAGGATGCTAGTTTTGAGAAGATGTATTTAGCTGGTAAATGGACTGGGTTATTGATCTGTTCTTAGTTAACATAACAGTACATCCAGATGATGTTGATGGTCCTGAGCCCTGTGAAGAATGTCTCGACTTTTGTTGATGAAGATAACCATTTTGACTATCATAATACACCACCTAACTCTGATGGTGAAAATGAAGAGGAGAACTTTGTGAGATGGAAAACAGGCAGTCGTGAGCTAAAGCTACGACAGATTTTCGAGACATTGGATGATTTCAAAGAGGCTTTAGTGGAATATGTACTAAAGAAAGAGTGGAATATACAATTATGCACATGGGGAAAGACAAGTCAGCAGTAAAGTGTGGGATAGAAGATGCGATTTTTCTATGGGTTTCTCACATTTTTTAGTTTTAGAAAGAATTGAAGAAATTCTCCGAATATAATTTTTGAAATTTTAGACGGAATGATTTTGTTTTTTGCTACATGTGAAGACATGTTTTAGTATGGAAAATAGAACTCTATGTACTGTTTAACTTTTAGTTTCAGATTTGTGAATTTTAAAGAATCAATACCTTGTGATATATGAATTTATGTTGATAGAAAATTGCTGTGTTGATCCAATCATTTCTTGTCAATAGTTTTCTTATAAATAGATATGTATTGGCAGTGTTTCCAATAAAACGTACCAGCTCAGTCGAGTTAAAGTTCGTCTCTTTAATCCAAAGGTCAAAGATTGGAACCTTGTTTTTGTTTAATTATTCAAAACCACATAGTATTGAATTTTGCTGTCATGAAATGTATAAGTCATGCCACCGTGGCATCCAGTCAGCCAATTTAACGTTTGACTAATTTCCGTCTAAATCAATTTTGATTTAAGCATTAAGAGTTTATGTAGGTTTTTTGAATATTTTGATTGTTTAGACACAAAACGCACGTTTAATTTGTTTAGATAGGAATCCGCACGATACAAAAAATACAATGTGAAATACGCCCTTTTCCCTGTAAACTCTAGTATCTAAATTCTTCTTATATGTAGTGTTAGCAAAAATAAAAGAAAAATGCACTCATCTTTTTCTTGATTGCATATGCTTTTGCTTATGCTTTTAATCAATATAATTCACATAATATATTACACAGATGATTTACTTGCACTTTTAACTACGCATAATTATTGGATTTCCACAACCAAATCGTATAAGATATTATATTCCATTTGCATTTGATTAAAAATAAAAGTTCATAAATTTTCCTTTTATGTCATATATTGTTAATGATTAGTGTTGAAATCAACATAATCAAGGAATGATATATAGTCATTGAGAATAAAAAAAATATATTTTTAGAATTTTTAATTTTAAAATTCAAAAGTTCAATGCTTTATTTGGCTAAGTTGATTCAGAAATGAAGAGGCAATAATGCATTTGAAAGTTAAGTATTTAAGATCAAGTCATGAGCTAGCAGCTCGTGAGACTCCTAAGTGTTGCAGAGTCTCTAAGTATTTCAGAGGATCTTCTTAATCATAGGATAAGTTTAAACTGGTATGATTGAGTCTGTAATTAGTTAACCGGTCTCTCGCTCTCGGTTTACACGTGTGGTTTGTACGCGTATATAGTAGCTATCTGTATTAGGTGGTTTTAGTCGTTAGGAGCTTAAGGTTGTTAGCTTTAGCGTAAGACAGAGAGAGATCAAGGAAGATTGTAATCGGCGAGGTTAATCGGAGTTAGTGGATTGCTGTAAGTTTGCAGCCCCGGTAAAATATAGCTCTTCCTCTAGTTTGAGGAAGGAGATGTACATCGGGTAAACAAAAGCTCTGTGTTTGTTCTATTCTTTTTTTTTAATCTTGTTTCTGGATCGATCGTGAGTGAAAGAGAGAGAACTAAGAATTGAGAGAGTTTCAAGTTAGTTTGCACAGCATTGTCAGCAACCTTCTCATAGTTCTCAAAGTAATCACAGAGTTCTACATTTAGATTTTCTGTCGTTAAAGCCCTAACCCAATCATTGAATGGAATAACATGTCACGGCTTACAATTGAACTATGATGGCGGTTGAGTTAATCATTATTCATTGGGAGAGTAAAAAAGTTAACCTTTTTATCTTTTTTTTAGAAATAACTAGAAGCGTATTTGAAACATTTAACTTTATGAAAACAAATTTGGAAGTATGATTTAGGATGGATGATATAGTTGTTGGAAAATTTTATGGGTGATAAACTTCAAAAAAAATATTTGCAAACAAAGGCCCTAACAATTATGGATCAGAAAGCTAACCATCAAACAAGATTGATTTATCTTTTTACCAAAAAAAAAAGATTGATTTATCTTGTGCATCACAAATTGGATAACTGACTTTTGGAGATAAAGCTCTAAACTAGTTGCTTACTTTCAAAAACATATTACTAAAAATAGATTGGTTTGACCATTGGAGTCTTTGTAAGCATTTTCTTTGATGATGATGTAATTTGTTGGAAAAAAAATTGAACCAATTTATAACTATTACAATTTAAATGAATTGATTCAATTTCATCGATATTAATACACAAACACATCATTTAAAAAAAAAAAAAACATAAACAAAATGTTTCACATATCCATCAGAAGGGGGG